>BMAO01024225.1:0-59054 GCA_019973975.1 Trichonephila clavata
ACGGAACATGTCAGCGTAGGGGTTACACTTCCATGAATGGGTGTGTCGCAGCTTTGTCAGTTGACACTGGTAAAGTAGTGGACATTGAAATAATGTCGTCATATTGCCCCATTTTCAGAAAGATTTCTAAAATGTCTAAAAGCATTGAATCAGAAACTTTTGCAGCAGATCACGTATGCCATAGCAATTTTCAAGGTTCTGCGTTGAAAATGGAAGCTGTTGGTGCGACTGGAATCTTCCAACGTTCTATTGTGAAGCGAGGCCTTAAATATGCACAATATTATGGTGACGGGGATTCCAAGGGCTTTATCAGTGTCAAAGATACTTATGGTAAAGATAGTGTCACAAAATATGAATGCATCGATCATGTTCAAAAGACAGTTGGTGCGAGATTGCGCAAACTGAAGTCAAAAAATAAAAATCTGTCTGGTAAAGGCAAACTCACTGACTATTTTATTGACCGATTGCAAAACTATTATGGAATTGCTGTTCGTAGAAATGTTGGAAGCCTCTCCGGTCTTCAACAAAATGTTATTGGGGCCCTATTTCATTGCTCATCAAGTGCCAAGAAGCCCATGCATGGACAGTGTCCCATCGGAAAAGATAGTTGGTGCTACTACCAGCGAGCACTATCTTGTGGCCAAAAATCATAAGAAAAATATAAAGGTTTATCTAACGTAGTTTTAAACATGATTAAGCCTACATATTTAGAATTATGTACCAAAGAACTACTAACTAAATGTCTGCATGGCAAAACGCAAAACTCAAATGAGTGTTTTAATGGCATTATATGGCAGAGAGTACCGAAAGAAGTTTTTGTGTGCCTGAAAACTTTAAAATCTGGTGCATTGGATGCTGTTATACAATTTAATGATGGGTACAAGGGTTGTGTTGACATTTTTAAAAAACTTAATATAACTCCTGGTTATTTTACTTTAAAATCATACAAACATCTGGACGTAAAAAGAATTAACGACGCAGAACGTCATTCAACACCAAATGTAAAGCAGCGTAGAAAAATTTTAAAAGCAACCAGGGGGAAAAAATCAATGTTTTAGAGAGTAAAGAGGGTGTTATTTATAAATCAGGGGCATTTTAAGTATATCTAATTGTGTTTAATATTAAAAATTGCAGTTTATAGTTTATTTCTGATTTATTTCAAAATGCATTTTTTTAAAGTATTGGCATCTGACAATGTAAATATCAGAAAAAGTTGTGAACCAAATTAGTTTAAATTTTACAAGTACATTTATTTTATAGATTTAAAGCACCCCTACTATTTTCATGTTTATAGAAGTGATATATTTTTAGTAACTAAGATGTATATCATGTCTCGTAATGATTTTTTAGTGGTTTTTCAATGTTCTTTTACTCGAACCTTGATAAAAAAAATTGTAAAAATTTGATTATCATTAGGAAAATAGTACCAGCCCTAAAAAATGTTATGATGATCAACATCAAATTTACAGAAAAGTGATATTTTTGTTTTCTTTTGAGTTATGTGCGTTATTCTAACAATGAATTTAATTACAATTTTCACTATGTTTTTCTCCCTAAATTTTTTTTTGTGTTATAAGTAAAATATTAAATGTATTTTTCATAGTTTTAAGTTATGTTTCATCAGTAAAAAATATTTTAATAGCAAATGTTACAGTTTTTCAAAAAATTTTCTTCGAAGGTGTACAGATACCTTAACGACGTACTGGATAATTGATGCTTCGTCAATTTTTGAATCACATCTATTTGCTAATTCACGCATGGAATTAAAATATTGCATTAAAGTCTCCATTTTATACATTTTTCTTTTCTATAAATTGCGGTGAATCTCTATGGAAGTAACTGAATCCGAAAATTCTTCAATTAAAGCCTTTTTAAATGACTCGTAGGTATTTAAATTTCTTTGTGAAAAAAGAAATGATTTAGCAGTTCCACATACTAGACGTTTTGCGAAAATTAATTTTCAAGAGAAACTGATAGCTGGGAATAAATCAAAATTTTCTTCAATATCACGAAAGAAACTATTTGCAGAATAAAAATCTTTGCTAGTAAATTTTCTACTAGTCGCTGAAATATCCCACAATAAAGTCCAAAACTGGGTATTCATCTCTGTAAAGGAAGCATCGTTTAAATGGGGAGGAAAAGTATTTTGTGTACAAAGAGATGAGACGTTTTGATGTACCGGCATGAAAGAATAACCTTGAACACTGGGTAGGGTTGCGTTGCTGCCCAGATGTTGGTCTGTTCCCTGTGTTGAAAAATTCCTGTCTAACGAGAGTTTTGATGTTCGTTTTTGAAACGTGGATTGATTCTCAGAAAAAACTACTTTCCCGCTTTCAGAAAAGGACGTCTCTGAATTATTTAATGTTAGTAGGAATTCATCTAAGTTCGTCAAAGCTTTAAATATAATATTGCATAAATTTTGCTCATTTGTTTCCACGTCTAAATGCAATAAATTAGCTACTGAGATGAAATCAGGCAATGAGAATTCGGTTAAAAAATTTTCTTTGTGTTCTTCGACTCTAAACTCTTTAGGGAATGTGGAAAAATTTCTTACTTTATTTCGCGAAGAACGGTCCAATTCGGTGAATCCTAAAATAGAATTTAATGTTTTTACAGCACGAGTTGTACCACATTTCAAAGAATTGGCAATTATAGGAATATCACCTAATTTAATATTTTTAAAGGACATCTTAATATACAAAATTAACCACTTTGAAAATTTATAGACGGTGCAAGGTTGTAATCAAAATTTCCCAATCACACTCTGAGTTAAAACTACTAAATACAGTAATTTGAAAGCCAAAATAAACAAACAAAAAATACGTTTAATATAATTTTGCCTACCTGGGGTTGGGGAGCAGTCCGTACACTAATCCAGAACTAGTTTAGGTACTATAAGAATCCAATAAAAAGAAAGTCCAACAAGTCGTTTTTTCACTTTTAGCACTGTAAAGTCCATTGAAGAAAAAAATATTAACGCGTCTTAAAAAATAAATTTCTCGTCTAGAAGAGATTTTCCTTAATATGCAAGAGAAAGTTCGAGCCCCCAAAATATGGGAAAATGACTACAACCTAATAATGATAAATGCTTTATTGAACAAAATGAAGGATGAAATATTTAAAATATAATAAACACCAAAGGAGAACGTCTTCCTCCTACGTCTAGAGCTTAGCGTCTCTAACATCCGTCTGCCTCATTTCCCGTGTGTCCTTCAGTCGGATATTCCTGGCGGGGTGTGACGTCAGTGTGGACTACTCCATCCTAAGTAAGAGGGGGAGGGGTTGTGACATTGCACATATCCAACCCTACATGAATACCGAAAATATTTTCAAATCTTATTCTAATGAAACTCAATATTCGTATGTAAAATCCAACGGTGATCACGATTATATGTAGCGCTTTTCAAAATTCCAATTACATGAAAAGTGTTTGCAATTATAATTTTTCACATTTTTCCGATATTAGTCTCCTGAGATGTCATGAATACCGAAAATATTTTCAAATCCGATTCTAACCAAATTTAATATTCTTATGAAAAATCAAACGCTGATCACGAATATATGTAGCGCTTTTCAAAGTTTCAACTATATCAAAAGTTATTGCAATAACAATTTTTCGCAATTTGCTGACATTTGGTCCAGGGTACGAATACCGAAAAATATTCCAACTCCGATTCTAACCAAACTCAATATTATTATTTAAAAACAAACTCTTATCTCGAATATATGTAGCGCTTTTCAAAATTCGAATTAGATCAAAAGTTATTGCAATTATAATTTTTCACATTTTTCGATATATGGCTCGGGAGATGTCATGAATATTGAAAAAATTTCTAACTCTGATTCTAACAAAACTTAATATTCTTATGTAAAATCCAACGCTGATCACGAATTTATGTAGCACTTTTGAAAATTCCTATTACATCAAAAGTTAGTTGCATTATTGTAAAATAAAACATGTGAAAAACATGCTAAATTTACTTGGCGATTGATATCTTGTTACTTTTAGTTCTTTTCATAAGAATTATTTATATTTTTCTTCATGCATATTTTCCTAACTTTCAAAGATTCTTGATATTTTTTTTTATTTTTAAAATCCAAAAATATTATAATAATTATTAAATAAATCATGTTTTCTAACATTACTTTTATGTGAGAGAAACATCTATGTACAGCTCTAGTCGATGCCAAGTAAATATTTAAAAACTATGTCGTATATTTTTCATGAACTCTAATTAAATACTGAACTATTACTAAAAATATCTATTATTTTTAAAAGGGCTGCGGATTGGTGTTTTACCATTGTAGACCTTGCACATTTCCCTATACCTCGTATCGCTTCTTATTACATATAGATGAAATACCAATTATACCAAAGGCAATTCACACATTTTCCTCTCCAGAGAAAGGCACCTGAGCTTCTGACGAAAATATTGGTTATTTTCTTACAATATTCTATGGTTTCAGACAGTTTTTTTTAACATTCGAAATGCCAATATGTTCCTCATAATTTTTCTGTTCTTATTACTCTTGTGGATTCTTTAACCCCTTAACTGGTTTCCCCATACACAGTACGGGCTAACGAAAGTTGGTCGCAACCTGTTTGCCCGTACAGCGTATGGGCAAGGATATTTTGTTCTTTCTATATTTAATTTACATGTGCTTTCAATTTTTATAGTTAAATTGTCACCCATCCGGTATATTGGTTATTGACGTTGACTGCAGTGCCTCAGGCCTGGGTTCGAACACCGGAAAAGGCATGGATGTTTGTAAATGTATAGCGCCTTCGCGGCAGGGGTATTCTAAATAGCCGTCAAGCCACAAGTCCTCTCGTGTGGTTGGTGGAAACGAAAGAGAGGTGGGAGTTTCATGAGCACTCCCAGGGTGTTCTCCTTCAAAATTGGGGTGGAATAAACGAGCAAAATCGTATTGCCACCTGCATTGTGCCAAAAGTTACTGCAGACATAAAAATCTAGCCCTTAACGGCGATGAATTTCGTGGATCTTGATCCGATGTTACTGTCGCGATCAACAACAGCTTAATAGTGGTAGTTTTTTTAAGAGATGCAATTTGTCAAGTGTACTGAAGTACTTCTCATCCAGGATTTTCTTTGTGGTAAAGGCGGGGATTTTCCTTTAAAGGCAGTAATTTAGACTCTGGAATATATTCGATAATGAACACAGATTGGCAAAGCAATGCGTTATTTGTAGCTTGAGAAGAAATAAAAATTGAAAAATAATCCAAAGAGAGAGAAAGAAAGAGAAAGACGGTATTATATCTGTCCTTTCGCTATGTGAAACTGAGTGCTTCATAGCTTGCTTCAAATTCAATTGCACCATGCTTTAAATTGTGTGTGCATATATATATGTGCACACACAAAATTTTCAACCATTTGAAAAAGAGGTAGAGACCTGAAATTTTCTGTTAATATGAGAGAAATTATTTTAAATTATATAAACCCTTATTTATAGCATGCAGATTGTACTTATAAAAACAAAAAATATTGTTTTTTGTGTTTCACAATGATAAAATTTAAAAAAAAACAGGGTAAAATTTTAAAATTGAAAACTAAAATAAAATTCTTCCGATTTTACATTCTGTTTATTTTATTTAATCTTAGCTATAAACAATAAAAATTGTACCATTTTTTGAAACAATTTAGGCAAAATTTTGTCCACTTAATGGGTTATAATTTTTTTTAAAATTTTCAGAAATCAATGTAAATAATCTACTTGAAGAAATACCAATCGCAATAGAATATAATATATTTATTTTTAAAGATGCATTTTACTAGTCATGTTATATCGCATTTGATTATTTTGCAATATTGAATTATTTCTGTCAATATATTGTGACTTACCACTCCATTGGAAAGATAAAGAAAATTCCTATCTCGTAAATCATGTAAAAAGAAGGAAATATATGCAGTAACCATCCGTTTATACAGTTCTTTGATTTGTGAATGTCTACATCAAAAAGGAGGGGAAGGGGAACATTTTAAAATAAATGTTACATTTTCAAAACCGACGATAAAAGGATATTTCAGGATGTAAATAATTTATGAATGAGAGAAGATGGCATCAATGGAAAATAGTCTATAAGTTAAACGGAAAAAAAAGTTATTGAATATTTAATGTGAGGTTTTTTGAAAAGATTTATCTAAGCCGAGTGAAAATACTTTTGAATGTGATTTGCCGCACATTAATTCGATTAATTTCATCCACAGATTGGTTCCGTAGGCTCCTTTTTTCAACTCAGGGGATATATTTTGTTTGTTCTTTTTCTATTTTAGAGTACAAAAAAGTATGATTTGATATCTATCATACACAAAAAAGACCAAACTTTTTATAAAAATTGCTACACATTTTGTGCTTAAAAATAGATAAGTTTTATTTGGGTAAATACAGTGCTGTCTAGTAAATGGATGAGATGATCAATCAATTAAAAATTTGCAAACTGAAATAAAGCGGAACCTTATTAATCTGTACTCATTGGCGCTTTAGGTTGTCTGGATTAAAGAAATTATGGATTAAACCAAATACACCTACACAATGAGTCAAAAGTACGTTGCAATACACTCTATACAGTAAAAAAAGCATGTATTTGAAGTAATCCGTAGCAAATGGTTAAATAATTTTTAAAAAATATAATTTAAACAAATACTTTCCTGACATGTTACGTATTAAGTGAAAAAATAAAGTTCTAGAATATGATGATCCAGGCTTTATCACGTTTGTTAATAATGAATTTTAAAACAGTTTCCAATCTTACAGGGTTTGGATTAATGAAGGTGCATTGCATGTATGGAACACACATACACACGAGTAAGTACAACATGTGTTAGACTTTTCATTAGTTTTATTCTATCAGATAAAGGTTTATACCTAAGCTGACAAATTCAATTATCCAAATAAATTATTTTACGAAATTAATTATAACATCATTTGATAACTGATAATTAGAAAAAATAATACATAATTGTGTAAATAACACAAGTTAACATTTTTTAATGGGATACATATTTTTTTCGCTTTAAATCTGTAGAAATATCTTAAATATTTTTATTTTTATTTTAGTTCATGTACGTTAAATTATTAGTGGCTTTCAAAAGGAAAGCTCACTGATGTGATGTCAGCAGTATTGATAAAAATATTATTAAGTTTATTTAATATTCTACAATTTGAGAAATTCGACATTGATGAAAATATATCGATGTTTTTGGAATACATATATAGAAATATAAACACAAGTGTATAAAATTAAAAGACTAATGACGTTTTAAAAATGAAACATAGAGTTTAGAACACTACAAAAGTATTTAATATGAGCCGAAAATTTAAAATATCTGTAACTGTTTTTACTCAAAAATAAAAATAAAAAACATTTATTTAAAGCGAAGATAGTGTGGAAATTGATACTCAAATTGTTAACGAATTCATAAGTTTTTTTTTAATCAACAATTAAAAAACTATATATTTTAACATCTATTCATTTTTTTTATTTTATTTAAAAAAAAGTTTTTTAATTGTGTGTGCGCGGAATATTTCTTAAAATGTTCTCCCACTTAAACATATTTAATAAGTTACTTAATAAATTGAACGAACAAAGCTTATTACACTTAAACTTATTTGTAGCGCCATTAATACATCTATATAACTTTGGTTGATAAACAAATGTTGACTTGCAGTTCAGTTTATTCGAGTCCCCTTCATTGAGATTTTATATAATATCAATACAGTATACTCTCTTCCGATTTGCGCAAATGTTTGAGTTGAATTGTATCTCACAGAATCTAATCATTTTAGATTTAACTGTAAAACGGCCCTGTCCATTAATGTCTTCACATTGTTTGGATAAGAATGTTAGGAGTGTTGTGTGTGAGGTACGAGATCTTCTACATTACTTGACCATTATTTTAAATCATTTGACTTGCCTGAAATAGCCCTCGTTTTGCTTCTACGTACGGCATTAAAAACAATCGATCCATAAGCAGTGGAAATTAACTTATACAAGATTTGATTAAAAAACACGGAACTAGTTATTACAAAATTCTTTTCAGTATCAAATATAAATACTAAATACAGTAAAAATAATTTAACACGAAATTGAAAGGACTGAAATATTTTTCGGTGTTAAAAGATGCTGCAAAAAATATATCTTTAACAAAATTAAGTTCATTATATATACAAGAGGTGACCAAATGAAAAGGTACGAAACGACATAAAAATGAAACAGTTAAATATTTGCATATTCCGCCAAGGGAGAATGTAGCGAGACATCTCGGGATGCCATTGGAGACTCTGACTGGGATCGGATCATGCGCGGGTGCCCACATGCGCAGGAGAGAGCAAAGGCTCTTATAAAAAGCGGCGTCCAAATGATGCGAGCACAGAATTACTCGAGCACAGAAAAAGCATTAACTCCGATGTGTACTGTGAGACACTCCGACGCCTAAGCAGGTCCATCAAGAACAAAAGACCGGGGCTGCTCACGGAGGGTGTGGTTCTGCTCCATGATAACGCGCGTTCACACGTCTCCAGAGCCACACAAATGGAACTGGACAAGTTCCAATGGGAGACATTGGACCATCCGTCCTACAGTCCGGACATGTCACCCTACGATTTCCATGTGTTTGGTCCACTGAAGAAACACCTGAAAGGAAAGCGCTTCAACTCGGACGACGTACTCAAGGACACTGTGAAGGACTGGGTCTCGTCACAGCCACAGGAATTCTGGGAACAAGGAATCCTGCGGCTTGTTCATCAGTGGGATCGTTGTGCTCAGGCCTATGGTGTATATTTTGAATAAAGTCTATATTTGTACCCACCGTGTCGTTTCGTACCTTTTCATTTGATCACCCCTTGTATATATATATATATAATTTTATCTACATGGATTTGTTAATATGCTGGCATTTAATAAAAAATCATTGAAACAAATCATTTACAAGAATTTATTGAAGTTTTATACAAAGTTTAGCAATACCAAAATGTTCACATGCTTCCATTTTTGTCTTCTGTTTTTGATCAACAGCCATAAGAAGCTAAATTTTTTTCTTAAGCGAAATAGAAGATTTCTTTCCCTCTCAGCTCTTTGACATTGTGCTTCTAAAAAACTATTTTAAAATAGAAGAAAAAACCCAAACCAAACGCATCGATTTTTATTTACACTGCGAAGTACTCGTCACCAAATTCCAAAACCAAATATCAAGAGATTAGAGGTTTTGTGTGGTGTTCATGGGGGGGAGGGAGGTAGCTCAGATAAACAAAATTAGCTCGTGTCACAGACTATTCTGAGGATATTTTACAGCCAAAGTTAGTCTCCTTTCTATGAAACACGTGAAACCACTTCTCTTTCATTTCATACTTCTCTTAAATCTCGCCTGTATAGAGGATGTTTACCGTATTTTGCTCATTCCCTGAAGATAAATCTTTTCGTGTTAAGCGATTTTCGTTTCCTGTTGTGAGGAAAATTGCATAGTAATCTGACGGTAACATTGTATTATTTCGTGGTAATCGCTTTCGTGTTAAATGTTTTTCACTGTAGTCGTTGTGGTAGTCCAGATGTTATGACCACGAACTTGTGGCTAGTATTGTTTATGTTCAGTTGTGAGTTTATGTCACAGGGATAATAAAGACTCGCCATGTAGAGGAGTTTTATGTATTGATTGATTGAATAGAAACGTCACACTGTTCAGCTACACGAGGTCTTTTGGCGACGAACCTCAAAATTTTGAATTATGGTCATGCGACGAGGACGACACTTGAGCTGGCACCCCTTCTCCTAACTACCACACCACACCAACTGGAGAACGTTTAAGCTCTAGACATGCCATGTAGAGGAGACGAGGCACGTTAAGTCGATCGAAGCACACAGTATTTACGTTAGTTTGGTGGAGAAAGTGAGGTGCGCTAGCTCGGATATCGCCATCGTCATTTGACCGCAGTTGTTCTAAATTACAGCATCCATTATTCACTCTTTTTCTTCAATAAGCTGCATATTAGCCACTAAACTTTTGAAGACACTGCAGGTTCCCACATGTGAGAGCCATTTCACTGGTGGCGCCATCTAGTGGTGGTTCTCGTCTCCAAATGTGGACACTTGAATTAATTTAATTCAAGCTTGATTTAATTCGAGAGTACCAGAGCAAATTTGATACTCAAAGGATCTTTTACATCTTAATAATTATATGACATTCACATCATTGAAAATTCAGAAGTGATTATGCGGAATGTGTCATTTTTAATTCCCCTTTAATACATAATTCTAATGTATAATGTCCCCGAATTATAATACTATTAATTTAAAAATGAAATAAGTTTGTTCTCTTGTCCTTTGCTTGTTTTACTTCTTTTCACTAATATTTTACTTTTTTCCAGCTTCAGATAGAACATTTAATAAAAAAAATCTATGCAGCAAACTGCTTGTTTAATAATATTTTTAAGAAATTCAATTTCTCTTTCATATGTTTAGAGCAATTAGTTCAGAACAAAGAAGCTTTTGTATAGTTACACTAAATTTTGTAAATCTTCTTTGGAATGAAAGAAATCTTTAAAAGAAAGACATAGAGTTCAAGTCAGAAGAATTCAACTAACATTTTGAAAAGTTGTACATTCAAATGCCATCTCTGTTTGGAGTACGTGATGCCAATGTTTGAAATTTCGTTAGAAAAAGAATGACGGAAAAAATGTTTTTGACGCTGAAAGGGCCACATTGATTTTTAGTGAAGGAAGCACTGCTATTTTTTTAGTATTTATGTTTACCAAAATTTGTCAAAGCTTCTTAGTTTCCTTCCAATTCTTAAATGATAACCTTTACATTTATAGTTTGAATTTCTGTAAAATGAAAAAAAAACCGCCCTTTTAAATGTAATTTTTTAAAAATTTGGTAGGAAGCACGAATCGTAGTTGAAATGTGCTTGGCATGTATATGTTCATTTCCTAGTTTATTTTTTTCAACGTATAGCTTATGAAATATACTTTAAGTGATGTTAAATGTTCAACACAATAAATTAGCTTGCAGATTATTTTGAATCGACGGAAAAAAGCAATAGAAAGGGCAATTGATTTAATAATTTCTTATTCATTTCAAATAAAATTGAAATATTACAAATAATTAAGGTAATTTGGGAGAAGATGCCAGTTTGTTTATAGTACTTTTATTATGCGTCGATAGATAGCAATACTGGGCCACTTGTGGGTGAGTGAATATTAACGTTCCACTGTTCAGCTACACGAGGGCTTTCGGTGACGATCCTCATAATTTAGGGCCACTTGTGGGAAGAGTCTGGTCCAACATTAAGCGTGGCTTGTGAATTTATCTGAATTAATCGTCTTTAATCGGTGTTATTTTTGGATTTCGGGAGCATTTTAAGTGGTTAGTACAACTATTATAATATTTCGTTCCTCATATTTAAAGTTCATAAACGTACTTATTATTTAAAATAAGATAATAGCAATATAAGTAAGTTACGCTTTATGTTACACGTACGATGCATGTAGAGGCGACCATAACAGTAGAAAATAAGGAAATAAGCGTGTGTGGCATTTTCCTTCTATACTTTGAGGAAAGACGCCACATAATTCAGAAATAAATGAAATGAACTTAAAATTTTTTTTTTAAATATACACTGTATACTACCGTATAAAATATAAATGCAATTACTAATTATTATTGTAATTAGCAATACTTAAATGCAATTAATGATAAGTAGCCTATCATCATCGGTTGCCTCAAACAACACACAACACGGGAACACAGCCCTATTCCTCTGGCCAGAAAACGGAAACCAACCAGGCGGAAAAAAACTAAAATCAGAAGTCTGAACTGAATCAGAAAGGAGAGCAACTATGCAGGAAAAGGCCCAAAGAAAGCTAGAAAACGCCGGTAAGGTCAAAATAAATAACAAGAAACCTTCGATGAAACAGAAGAAATAGATATGTCAGTTTGTCATCCTCAAGCGAAGAAATTTCTCTAGTGGTGATAGTTTTGATGAGGATAAAAATAACAATTTTTTTGTTCTGTGTATAAAGGGTACTTTTATGCTAAAAAAGGTATCAAGTTTGACTGGATTCAGTGCATCAAATGCAACAAATAGTTGTACGAAGATTGCACTGAGTGCAATGTTGTGTAGGCTATCATTCGAACCTGTACTGTTACTATTTTTAGTAAACTAATTATGAAAGATTTTTTAGTTTTTCTATATTTATTGTTGCTTCGTATTTAATTTTGTAATGTTTGCTTTATTTTTTTTAATTTTCTGTGGCATTGTTACATCTTACTCCATAACTGGTTGCATCTTCCCCATACAGGGTGGACCACGCCACAATTAAATGAACTTCTTTAACATTAAATTTCTTATTTATTTTCATAATAAGAAGAAAATTAACTGGTATACGTAACCAAATAAATATTGAAAAAATAAAGTGTATTTTTTGATGGTCTTGTCATTTAAGTTTTCATTGTACTAAGCGAAAACTCCTCAAATATGACAACTTCCACCGATTTACCTTATTCGTGTTATCTTTTTTGCACGTATCATAGTTCATAAAGAAAATACTGCTACACATGTCGTAATGTTTCACTAGAGTTACCTACCTTATCGCGGTCCTTCGACCACGGGTGTGAAAGGTTTCGAGTAAGAAACATGCATTATCTAAAGTTAACCACATTTATTTAGCCTTTAACACTTATGAGAATTTATGAGAACTGATGAGAATGCACTCTGTTAACTAAACCCATTAATATTATTAGATAAATATAAACACTTATCATATTAATTCGCTTGGACGCTTTTGCTACTAACTTGCTTAGCCATCAGCCGCAAGGTGGACAATTTCCACCTATCTCTGAATACTTCTATTTGGAATTAATACTACGTAGTGCAACAACCGGTCGCTCACATTATGCTTCCCGTGTAGGCTCAATTTCTAACCATCACTCTGACTACTCCACGACTAGCACTTAAATAGAAGTTTACATTTACATAAAATCAAATCATTTGTAAGGAAAGCGGTTTTCAAATAAGATCACAGTTAAAAAAAAGACATTTTCCCCTAGAGGATTAGTAGAACCCAGGATATAACCCGTTACAACGTTTATCTAGACTTGAATGCTCTTTCATAGTACCTTTCACTGCATACACAGAGAAATCTACTGGACTGTTTTCCACATCAATCTCGCTCGTTACTTTATTCTTGAACTCTTAATAGCTTCTGAATTGTCACGTATCGTTTTTCTATCATCCTCCCTTCAATTCCCTATGATTCTGATTATACCCCAATGATTCTAAGGAAACATAGCAGAACTATGGTCTCATATGAAACAAAGTCATGTAGTAGATCAGGAGGTTAAAAGGCTATATAATACTTTCACTGGAGTGAAGTAGTTTTACATGTCGTTATTTAATGGATTATTTGGTAAAAATCACTTCATAAATCTTGTTGCAATTGAGTATATGCAGAAGCGTGTTTCACTGATGTGTGTTTTTCTATTGCCAAGTAGACACACGCCAAAAGAGCACTCGAGTAGAAAAGGTATAACTTAATGCAATCTATTATTACGGGCAACACACTTAATCTTTTGCCAACCTTGAGTATCCAGTATAGGAAAGAACATTTCACATCTCTCCATGTTAGCCCATTGGTTGAAAGTTACTAGAAGTCATGTAATGACATACATCAACCCGGGAGCAGTTCAAAAAAGCCAAAAACAATTCTACGTATAGAATGTACATGATTTAAAGAACATTTATCGCCATATATTGAAGAGTTCAGATCCAAAACTATGAGACGGATCTATACGAGTCTATTACTAACCCCTTAGGGACTCTTCTGGGGAAACATATTTACCAACCAACTTTTACCGAAGGTAAGAAAACGTGATTATGCAAATAAGGAAATTGTATAAATTCTGTATTTGCGAGTTTTGAGGGTTAGTTTTTGAGGGGAGGACGTGAGTTTACTGAGTGCAACCTAAGTTTATAAGAGTATCAATTGAAGAATTCCAAGAGAGGATCAATCGGGTGTGATTGAATCCAGTTAAAGATTAACGTTCAAGGCCTCAACACAGTAGGACTTCGACTTCACAAGAGTACAGGTATCGTGAGCCTTATTTTATTAGAAGTTAAAGAATAACTTATTAGAACACGTCGGAGTTGAAATTGAGTTTGTATAGATTATCGTGGAATCAGTTGAGGGTCCGTAATATTATCTCACCATCGCACTCTGCATACTTATCAACATTCTTAATTGGATTATTATTATGTCTGCTTGATATTTTGTGACAAAAAATAATTAGAGTTAATCATGTCGACTGATTATTCAGTTCTTCTCACACATCTAGCAGGGTCCGAGAGTAGACAAGGGGGATGAGAAGGAACCAGAAAACAGTCACGCGTTACAACTATATAAAGCAAATGAAACATTGAATGAATTAATATTCTTTACATATGTAATAAATATGGCTTTTTTTTAGTTTGAGTTTGGTAAGACTTTTATTTAGAAAATATTTTAAATTTTGAATTTTTATAAGATGGAGCAAATCTTTGCAGAATAAAAATAGAATTCATAGAAAACTGACAAAAAATGAAATTTCTATGAAGATTTATTTTTTGGAAAAATTGCTATTGTGTAATTCAATACTTTTTATGGCATAAGATCCCAAACGGAAATAATAAATAAAATTTGGGAATAATGTTTCGAAAGTAATATTGTCAATTTCATTAGACTGTTTTTTTTTGTTTTTGTTTCGCACTTTGATTCTTAAGCTTTTCACGGGTTAACTTTAAAAAATAATATAAGAGAAAAAATACAACCAATGAAAGTTGAAATTTATCGTCTTCCTTCGAGACAAGTTCTGTTTACAAATTCCTTTCATGATTCCGGAGACTGTTTCTTTTGTCGCGTTATTATACTAATCGGAAGATTCTTAAAAACGTGAAAGTAATAGATATGAAGCTATACCCAGGAAAAATGAATAGATTTTGAAATGAAAAATGATATAAAACCACTTCAATTTAGTTGAATAACTGTTTTTCCAATCACTTTCCTTGGATAATTTTTTTTTAAAGTTATGTCGGTTACATTTTTTTGTTTGTTAACGAACAGTATTTTTTTTATCGACGGCATGATATATTCAACAGCATGCATTTAATATTTCTACAGATTAAAATTTTGTGGAATTTTAAAATTAAACATGTACAAAAAATCCGCTAAAATAGTTATTTTTTACAATCGTAATCGTAATTTTCACAAATCTTTGCAATAAATATTAATCCCATTTTTTCGTAAATTTAAACAATAAACTATAAATAAATTTTCCTAGCATACTTAAAAATTGAAATAAATGTAATTGTATATCATTAAAGTAATGCTTTTAAAAATTAAAATGTTGCACAATTAAATTATTGTAATTGAAATTTTCATAAAAATACTTTAAAATACAATCTAAAAAATTCAGTTACACATAATTACTAAGAAATGAAATTTTGTTAAAAAAAACATTTGTTTTTACAGCAGCAGCCTTTTCGTAAATAATAGTTAAATGGTAAAAAAATTGCCTAAGGGAAATTTTCTGAGAATAATTTTATTGTAAATTAATATGCTTAGTAAATATTTTGATTTAAAAAGCAGCTTTAATCAATTACAAAAATATGTTTTCTTCGAAAATTTAAGCAAATTATTTGCTCACCGTGGAAAGATTTGATTAACATAAAATTTTTATAAATGCAAAAAAAAATTGAATTTATTAACAGCAAAATTGAAATACAAAATTTTGTAGCGAAACTCAGAATTGGAGTTTTATTGCATACGAACGATTCCTTTTTAAGTAATAATAAAATAGGACAAACACAATCAATGCATTGCCTCTTTTCTGGATTATTACTAAAATCAAAATTAAAAAATGCTTGAAATTTATTAACCTTTCTTATTTGTTTTTTCTTCTATAAAATATTGATTCTTCAAAGGTTCTATTTATATGAGTAAAGTAAAAAATAATCTAATTATAATCTTTTTGTATGCCACTCTACGAATATAACACATTGGATATTATCAAAAACTATATGTGGAAATGAAGGATATTTGTCTAAATTAGTACTGAATAATTTTGCTTATATAAAGGGATTCAAAAGTGAAACTGAAGCTTATAAATTTAAAAATTAGACACATAATACGAAAAAAAATTAGCTACCATTGATTCCTGAGTATAAGTGGATACGCGTAAAATCCATGATTGCATTTTTTCTTTAAAAAATTTTACGTAAAATTTGAAACCCACATAACAGCCAAATTGAAAACCCTTTCTGTAATTTTCAAACATGTCGAAATTATGGCGAAACATTTTGCTAAATTAGTGGAATGTTTTTCAATTTAATTTCTGTAAATTAAGATCCGACAACGGTTTTTTTTTTGTGGTAATCTTCTCTGAAGCGAGCATATTTTTTCCCATTTACTTGTCATCTTGTAGATTATCTGCTCTAGTTAAACTTTTTGCGCTATTTTTTGTTAGGAAAATGAATGGAAAGATAGAAATATTTGTATATACTGCACTTAAGCGTTGACCCATTTCATGCCTTAGAAGAAAAATAAGCTGCAATATGACCATATGTATACAGACATTTCAATTACTGAATAGAAATTTTACGAAGTATTCAGAAACTCGGTTTTGCACCGACTTTGAAGGGTTTACGTGATTGTTGTTTTTTTTTTCAGAATAAAAGTTCCATTCAAAACACCCAAAATGTTAAAAGATTAAAACCGCTTATGCACGCAAAATCAAAAATTAAAAAAAAAAATTCCAGAGCTGCTAATTTTCTTAGATTTGCCGATCAGAGTATAAAAACTGACCCTTTACTTTCATTTTAAAAGAAGTTCTAAAAATTATCAGCTTACACTCGGAAATATACTATCTCATAATAGCTATTTAGATACCTGCGATGAAAGAGATAAACAAAGCTTATTCATGTTCGATAATTGGTAGAACTTCCACCTCAGGTAACTGCAGCCTTAACCGCCCGGGGTACGTTTTTTACGAGATTTTGAATGATGGACATTGCCACTTTCTTTCCACTAGGGATTGAAGTTCACAAGCTAGTTTTTTCATCAGTTTTGAACGGTTGCTGCACCCCTTGATCCGGTGTTCTAACTCAATCCAAAGGTTTTCGATGGAATTCAATTCTGGACTCTGGGCAAGTCAGCAGTTGATTCACCCCATTGCCATCATACCAATCCATAATGGACTTCTCAACATGGCAAATGACGCTCCCATTCTGGAAGTGACAATGATCCAACCATTAAAATTTGCCACAGCGTAGGATGCACATTGTTGTCTAGAACAAATGAGCAGGAGCGGTCATTGAGCTCACCATGAATTGAGATCAAGGATCTTAGTCCATACCACTTGAAACATACCCAGACTTAAATTCCACCTCCACCAAATTTTACCGTAGACACAAAGCAAAAAGTTTTCAATGGGATAACGCCAAACCAAGCCTCTGCCATTCAACACTCCGGGTGACCTTTTCCTAGTCATCTAAGGTCCAATTTCAAAATGCTTTCCACAACCTCTACTGAGCAACATGGTTGGAGTTTATAATCAAATACTTAAGGGTTGCAGAGCCCGACCATGGAAACTAAGCACAAATATGCTCCCTCGTTGATGGTAATTATCGAAACAAGAATCTCGGATGCTTGTCAAAACTCCTGGAGTGTGTGGACCATCGGTTTGGTGCGGTTTCTCCAAATTGCTTTGGGCAGCACTCGTCAGTCTCCGTCTTTTAGTTGCATAGGTCTGATAGGTCTGCCGGGTCAAAGATCCTTCTGATAATCACCACTCTCCTTAAACTTTTTAATCAGAAAAGCCACTGCTGATTTTTGGAAGATTTTACTCACTAAATATGTCCCTTAAAGATCGATCATTTCTATGATATGGGACAATTACACCCTTCTCGAAGTCAGAAAGCTTTAATTTTCGTGGTATCTTGCATGCGACAAATGCCAATGTTATTTCCTACGCGGTATTTAATTGTAAAAGACGCAACATAGATTAGATCCACGGATATATTCTCATTTGCATGGATACTTATTAGTTGATATGTATATAGTACACACTTCTTTTCGAACTTATATTTTAATTACTTTTTTTAAAAAAGAATGTCAAATAAAAAGGTGTTTTAACCTTATTATTTTGTACTTTTACAAATAAATGTCATTATTCATTAAATGAATCTTTCCAAATATAATTTTAGATTTCACTATATGCTATTATGTACCAAAAATATTGACTTTTATTTAAAATTTTAAAATTAAATTTTAATTTTTTTACATAAGTCCTAAAACCTTTTTTTAAAATCAAGTTTAGGTTATTTGGAACTTTTATTCAAACTTTAGCAAATCTGAAAATATTTATACAAAACTAATTCAGTTTTATTCTATCTAACTTCTGAAAGCCATAAAAGTAAATGAATTCAAACTTTAAAGTTATCTCATGCAGTTTTAAAGAAAAGTGCATGCTTGTAATAGCATGGGGAAAATATAGAAGTGAAAAATACTTGAAATAAAATGGTTACCTTTGTCAGATAAAAGTCTTAAAACTTCAGAAAAAAGAAGAATTTAGTACTATTTGGAGCAGTCTCAGTATGCTTCTTCCATAAAATTCAAATTCGATATCCTCCCAAAAAATATCGTTACAGGATAAAAAAAAATCTCTAAAATTTTATCTTGTGGGAAAGGCATCTGATAGGATAAAATGAAGAACGGAAAATAAAAATCTATATTTTATGATAGAGAAGAAAAGATATTTGACAGTGCTATCTTTGAATTTTCTCTTTTAGTCTGATTTTAAGGACTTTTTAAAATTTTTCCATGCATGATTTGCTATATTATTCTACTTATTTCAATTCACTGATAGTCTGAAACCACTTTTAGCGTTGAAGTTTCTTCTTTTCTTTTAAATTTAACTTTGATATATATATTTTTATATGTATATCAGTTGAGATAAAATTAAAGTTAATATTATCTTATTTATATTAAGAACGTTTTACTAATGACAATTGTTGTTTTAATTAAGATTTCTCCTTCATATAAAACGCTTGATTTTTTAAAACATTACTTTTGCCTGACATAAAATTTTTATAAAATAAATGTTTTTTTTTCAAAATATTTAGAATATATAACTACCCATTAAATACTGTACCTTTCAATCAACATATTTTTAAAGCAAATATGCTTTTTGGTACTGTTTCGTACTCTGTTCTTGAAAAAGCGCCATCTGTATCGGAAGGAATTGCCCAAATTATTATATATTTTATCTGGTTACCAAAGGAAACATATAAGAAATAAAAATACAATCTATAAATCAATTTAAATCTATTTATTACATTTTATTTTTTGTCGATAATAATTGGGTATTAAAAACCGTAAGTGGAATCAGCTTTTTCTCAGATTACAATATATGCTGGCTGCTTTAAAAATCATGAGAACTTTGAGAGGTTTTCAGTCAACTAAAAGTTTTTTTGAAGGGGGTGAGACTATGGGCAACAGTAAATATCTAAAGGAACGTGCAAAACTGATTCATGAGACTTCCTTACGTTATCATCGTAAAATACTTTATTTTAAGAATTTTCCAAATAAATCCTTGATATCAAAATCACGGAGAGAGTAATTCGAGTTTGCTCCAATTAATTAGGTAACTATCGAGAGCAGTTTAAAAATTACAACTCCGATTCTACCCCAATGTATAATTCATAATTTCAGAAGAGTAAAACAGGAATCTCGTAAATGAAGATTTTCAGATGGCCTCCTAAGTTCGATAAATCTGGCGTTTGGTGGTCAATTCAACGTACAGTTTCAGTACATTCTATATATTGCACCTCATAAGAAAGATTCAGATAATTTTTGACATAAATGTTTTGGCACAAATGGTTTTCAACATTTATAAAGACATTTATCATGAAGGTGAACGGAAGAGCAAAGGGCTTCTTTCACATATTCACCAGTTCATGGATGGTTTGTCACATGCTGCATTCTGTCAATAGCACTGTAGCTGTAAGGTTTGTGATTATTGTTGGTGGTCTTAGCTTTGAGCATTTTTAGAAAACATTTGCTGTAAGAAAGTACTTTTAATTAGTTGCAATGCCTTTCAAAATTTGTCCCCTATAATTTTATATAATAACATTGAATATAAAATGAGTGAGCGAAGTATCCGCGTGCATATGACCACAAATTCACGAACTGCGCGGTTTTCCTGTGAACTCATAGATTCGATTCCTGGTGTCGCTAAATGCTTAACGTATTCAGAAGTTAAAATGTACTTTAACTTCATTGAGAATCAAAAGTCTCACGTTGGTGTTTGTTTTCAATGTGAGATGAGAGCTCACTGTTATTCTTATAACTTGAATAAGGTTCATCACTAATACCTATCGTTTTTCTCGTGTTGTTGTCGTGTCCATCCCGCAGGGGAAGAAATGAAAGTTTCCATTGCCTGGGAGACAGGTTGGACTTCTTAACGATAGATGGTGACACCACCTATCTCCACCTCCACAATTTTGGCATGGAACTGAAGGGGGGGATATTCTCCAATCCCCTGCACTCGTGGTTTCTGCTGCGACCGCCCACAAGACTTTCGGATCCACTGATTTAACGAGCACGTACTCCGTCTATACTCGGTGGTATTTAGTGGCATCGAGCATCGAACCCAAGACCTCCAGTCTGGAGTCAGATGCTCTAACCACTAGGCTCGTTTTGCTATAACGATAATAAGCAAACAATTGATCAGTGAATAAAATGCTATTATTATTACTTAAGCAAAATTATAGTTCAAAAAAATAATTAAGATAGAGCATATTTTTTTTATCAAAAAAAAAAGCATTTATATTTACACTCATGTAGATAAATTAAGGATAATGAAGTTCAGGCAAAGAAAGAGACAGAAGCAAAACAAATTTGACTTATTTGTAAAGTCTATTTATTAAACAAAAGGTAAAGAGCAAAAAAGATGCTATATGTTTGACATAATTAATAAAAATTGCGATTTTTACTTCCTGGAGCAAATTTTAAAAAAGAATCTATTTACAAAAAACAGTATAACATGGTTAGTATGATGGTTAATACGGAGTATGTCTCCCGGACGATGCAATACAGCCCTTACAACGCCTACGCATGCTGAGTATCAAATTATGAATCGGATCTCTTGGGGAATATTACACCACTCCTCAAACAATGCCCTCCGAAGTTAAGGTAGCCAGGTGAGAGGGGGTTGACGAACTGCAATTCGACAGCCAAGCATATCCCACAGATGCTCTATTGTATTCAAGTCCGGTGAGTATGCTGGCCAATCCATACAGGTGATATCCTCCGATTGAAGGCATTCGTCTACAATGTTTGCACGATGAGGACGGGCTTTGTCATCCATAAACAGAAATTCAGCACCCATCGCGCCGCGAAACAAGCGTACATTTTGTTCCAGAATGACATCCCGATAGATGTGGCCTGTCATCGTTAGACTCTGAACATGCAGGTAAGTTCTGGAACCAAGAATAATTCCTCCCAAACGAGCCACCCTGCACCTCCTTAACGGTGTCGTTTAATGGTGTTCTCTTGGTGGTAACGGGTACCTGGTGCACTCCATATGAAAGTCCGGCGAGAATCAGACTGCAAACTAAACCTAGACTCGTCGGAAAACATCACACAAGACCATTGTTGCGGTGTCCACAATGCATGCTCTCTACTCCAGGTTAATCGCAGGCGACAGTGAGTTGCGGTAAAAGGAACACATCGGTCAGGCCTACGAGCTTATAGACCAATGCGCCCTAAGCGTCTGTACATAGTCTGCCTTGAAACTGTCGTACCGGTAGCTGAAGAGAGCTGACGAGATAGGTCTGATGCTGTGCTCCGTCTGTTTCTTTTGGCAGTAACTGCCAAATATCGGTCCTCATTCGGCGTTGTACCTGGGGGCGACCTGTGCTGTAAAATCTACTCACATTATCATCATCTTGTAATCGTTGCCAAAGCCTGGAGATGACACTCTGGGCGATTCCAAGTTCCTCGGATACTTCCAGCTGGGTACGCCCACATTCAAGTCGTCCAATAATTCTACCACGTAAAAAATCATCCAAATGATTCCTTTGTGCCATAACAATGCGGTTATTGCACTGAAAGGCTTTTAAAGCGCTTGTGAACTATTTTACTTCTTTGCCACCATTCCTTATATACCCCTCTCTTACACTCTCATCATTGTCACATACCATCCGCGCCATCTGGTGGTTTCCTGTAATTTGCATATTCTTCTTCAAGATGTGTGTGGTATTTCTGCAGGTGAAATTTTTGTTTTAGAGTTCAATTTCTGTGTGATTCTGAATTATCCTTAATTTATGGAAATGAGTGTACTTAAAGTAAAATTTTTATTCAGATGAAAACGTAAAAACATGTTCTTTTTCAAAATAAATCTACATGTCTATAAAATGTATTTTAAAATGTTTTTCCATCCCAAACCAGCATGACTAAACTGAACCACAAAGCATATGATTATCCAGAAATATTCCCTCACACACCTTTGAATTCAGTGAAAATAAGGCGGGAAAAAAAACGATCAACTTTAGAAAATTCGACTTTATAGCGACATGGAAGAATGAATATCAACATTTTTGAAGTCTTCAATTCAGCTTTTATTCACTTTATGGGGAAATACTTTTTCTCAATGCGCAACATCGTCGTGGATTGAATGGATTGAGCTTCCATTTTAAAACCTCTCTGAGTTTTCACCTCTTTTTTAAAATGTCTGTTAAAATAGAATTCCTTACCCGAATCTTACCAGTAAAATTCGATAAGTAGTTGAACCAGTAGATACGATAAGTAGTACCTTTAATGTTTTCTTTTTGAAATGGAAAAGTAATTTAAAATTTGATACTATGAATTTCCTAAGCATATATTGGGTTTGATATAAAAAGTTATAAACTTTAAATGTAGTCACGCATGAGCAAAATAGGAACTACTTATGAGGGATATTTTAATTTTGAACCAAGTGTGAGAATGATCTCTTAGTTGGTATTTCTATTTTAATACTTAATTCACGAATGTGGTAGGAAAACTATTAAGATCGCTAGCTTATGCTCCCCATAATTTCTATAGAACAAGGCTGGCCAACCTGGGGCATAATGTGGCACAGCGGAGTTGTAGCGCTGGCACGCGAAGACTTATTTAAAAATTTCAAAAGTTTACAAAATAATAATAAATTGTAAATGTTCTTATAATTTTATTAAAATGGGTTGTTTTAGAGGATATAAAAATCCTACAAAATTTATTTTAAACATACTTAATCATTTGAATAGAAAATTTTAATGCAGATAATACTTAATTCTTATGTCCATTGGCTTTCGAAAGGAAGTGCACTCTACAGACTTTGTAATGTGATGGAGCGTGCTTTAAAATATCAGGAATAAAACAATAAACTACCCAGTGAGTGCTTACTACTCAAGAACGAAGATTGGGTATGGGATTTAGCTTTTATTACCAATAATATGGGATATTTACATAATTTAAATTTAGGAATGCAAGGGGAAGATTCTATTTTCCTGCAGTAGTTGGTCTTTTGTTGGTCATCATCTTTTGTACGAAAGCGTTAGCCTCAATTTGTCTCGAATTTGGCAGAAAAAGATCAATGCATATACATTAATACAGGATCTGTGACGGGTGCTTACGCGTTTCACTAGCCTTCTCTCAAATCTTTAAAGACTTTATTTATTTTAACCAATCTCCGCCGAGAGCCAACGGTGTGACTTATGCAAACAAGATAGTTTCGGGTTAATCGAGTTCGAAAAAGATATAAAAGGGAGAAATGAAATGAAGAGAGCGAGGATGACTGCGAGGTTGATTAAGAAGGGGATTCTGAGAGATTAGTTTAACTAGTGGAAGTACATTCGCCTGAGGAAGGCTATTGAAAAAGGTTCATTAATTCGGTTCGGGACGGAACTGAGGATATCAAAGATTGAAGCCGCTCCTTAGAACAATCCAGTATTAGAGAAACCTGCCTTAAAAAGGTATCAGGTCAGTTATTTTCATAAATTAGATATAAATGCGTAGTTTGATTGTATACGTTATTCTCCGTGGCTTCAGTTACTATTCCGTCGTTCATAATCGGGTTCTTCTCGCACTCCACTGTAATTTGTTGTTCTTAAAGTTTGATTAATATTTGTGTATTTCTCTATTAAGAAAGGTTAATAAATAATATTGATTTATTAATTAAGTAGTCTTTAATCATGAATCCAACATACCCAAATTTAGATGATATGCAAAGGGGAATTAATAATCATAGGGGTAGTGAGAGACTACGACAGATCTATCTATGAAAATTAATAATACTCCGAGATGTCACAGGTTTTAAAATTTAATATCCATTTTTCAGGATTCATTCAGTTCAAAGTTTAATGAATTTCAAGTTGATAAAAAATACAAATAATCACAAATAATTTTTCTATATCTCTGAAAGACGTTAATTATTAATCATCTAAAGTGCGAATTGAAATTATTGAACTACGGTGCCAAATGAACTGAAAAAAAAAATTAACGAACATCTTCAACTACAAGTGATTCGAATTATATTGAATTTTGCAAGTTTGCACCAACAAGCACATTTCTGAATTTACTCAATTTCCCTGTGAGATATTGATTTAAATTTGGATCAACATGTTCCTGATTTTTCTTTTTTTTACTAAAAACGTAATAATACCACTCATAATTGAATGATATTCAGCAAAACAACATATGTTTTATCATCTCTTGATGTATTTGATTATTTTAAATGTATATAATTAAATATTATTATATTATTTTTGAATTTCCACTAATTAAATGCAGCAAAAATGAGCTAAAACGTAAAAATTTCATAATAACCCTAAACGTTATATTTTCCCCTTTTTCATATTTTTTCGGTGAAAATGGAAGTGGCACGCATACTTTTTTTTTATCAGATAGTGGCAATTTTCCCCTAAAGGGTGGCCACTCCTGCTCTAGCATCAAGTTCGATTACAGCACCCATTAAATATACGTTGTGTACGATAGTTTTTTATGTATTGCTTAAGATAGATTTAAGGCAATCAAAAACATATTGTTAGAAAGCATTTAAATCCTTAAATATACATTAAGAGTTTCAAAATGTAAGGTGATACGCCAATTTAGAGTAAACGTTTAATGCAGTGATTTTGATTTGTGATAGCGTCTGGTTCCCTCTTACCTCAGAACCATCTTGTCTACCTGTAAACCCGGCTAGATATGTGGGAGAAACAGAATAATCCACAGGTATGTTTTCGATCTAATTAATTTATTAATTCTTATGATCAATCAGACACAATACAATTGTAATTAAGGTAGTTGATATATAATAGAGTGCGGAGAGGAGATTCTATAACACGGGGATACTACTACAGACCTTCAACTGAATCTAAGACAGCTTAAATACGCTCAAATTTAACTACGTATCACATGAATATACTAGCTTCTACTTAATCAATCACACAGTACCTGAACTTTTTATGCCCCGGATCCTTCACTGGAGACTTGCAGGTGCTCCCTTCGGCTTGTTCAAATGTCGTTGGCTCCACGCTCTGTAATCTTTAACTAATTCCACTCCTTTCAATTTCAACTAACAACTAATTCTCAAACTTTATGTTAACTCCTACTTGCACACTCCAACGTATCAACTTCAGCGTGCTAACAACAACGTGTCAACTAACTGCCAACTCGCGAATATAGAATTTATATAACATACCTCATTTATATAATCACGTTTCCTTACTCGATGAAGGTTGGTTGTATTAAATATTTTCCTTAAAGAGACAAGAAGGGATTATTGGAACCACGTATCCGTCTCAAACTGTATGGCACGTAATAATCCTAAGAAGGGGTGCGAGCTTATAAAAAACTAGAAAATAAAAGATTATTTCAAAAAATCATTAATTTACTGGAAGGAACTAAAACACAATACATTCTGACTTCACACATACATTCAATTAAAAATAGAATACACGTTTCATGTTTATTGCAATTTGTTCCAAATTAAAAATTATAAAAAAAATGCTTATCATATTATTTAAATTAATTAACACACTACTTATATTATTTAAAGGTAACTTATTTCAAATATTTATTACTTAAAAGTAACATGTAAAAATTCAATACTTATCCTTATAATCTGCACGGTTTATAATTAGGGTCGTATTGTAGCCTTAGCGCCTAAGTACATCGTTACTGCATTCAACAATTGTGGTTAGGGCCGTGAGTAGCCTAGTGGTGAGAGCATCGGACTCCAGATCGGAAGACCTGGGTTCGATGCCCGACGCCACTAAATACTCTTCGAGTACAAACGGAGAACGTGTTCGTTAAATCAGTGGGTCTGAATGATGTCGCCATCTATCGTGTTGTGTGAGCAAAATTGTACTGTCCCCTTCTTGGGGGCTCAAAGCTTAGGCTAACGACAGGCATAAAATTCTAGCCCCTAGCCGCGATGAATTTCGTGGACCTTGAGATCTGATGTTACTGTCGAACAGGCGGCATAAGCAACAATTGTTATTGTCAGGGAAACGGGGTGAGATGAAAATTTTGATGGTGTATTGGGTCGCAGATACTGAAAGCATGCGAAACACTAATTTAATCAAGAGGTATAGAAAATAAATATACAAGGTAAGAAGACACAGGTAAATACTACTTCTCTACATAGTCGCCATATTTATGGAGACGTTTGTTCCATCGGTACATCAAACCATCAAAATTAGCATCGTAGAAATAAGGGCCAAGGTTGTGCAGCCACAACTTGCTTAAACTCCGCATCGGTTCTGAAATGCTAACCTCCTAAGTGTTTCTTCAAAAGTCCGAAGAGATGGACATCCCTTGGTTAAGTCGGGAAATGTAAGGAGAGAGGGTCCAATACCTCCTACCGAAAACGTTCTATTCTTCATCTCGCACATCTATTCTGTTTTCGTCAAATACCGTGCACTAAAATCACACTTGTCTTCGTGATATAACACTAGTATCGTACACTTCAAGCAATTGCCGATGAATTTCTGAATGAAAATTTTTCTTTAATCCCAAAAGCATATCACACTTCGCCATCACTTTAATCGTTTCCTTTCTCATTGCTATTTAACCTTGTAATTAAAGAACGAGATCCATCTGTTGGCACTGTTTGAATGCTGTGATCGTACTCAGGGTGAATTATTCATACGGGTAATTTGCACACCCGTCAGAGCTCTTATTGCCTTACTTTTTGAAACACCAACGAACAAAAATTTGGGTAGAGTTTTTATTATGAATTATATACGTATAGAATTTTTACATTATAGATACATTATTATTTTTCGCTCATTTGTCTGACCATGTTGAAAAATTTAAATGATATTCATTTAATCAAAATGTGAAGTATGGATATATCTAACAAATGTTCAAATTCCTTTTCATTACACATCTTTTGCTTGTTTTCAAATATGTTGTTTTAATATCAGGTATGAAAAATAATATTTGAGGTATCAATTATCTTTATGAAGTTAGAAAAAAGCAACTGATATCCATGAAATAAAAATCTAATAAACTTTTACACCTGCGTTTGCGAATTACCTTTTATCACACCGAATCGATACATTTTTCATTTTCTTCTACAAAGGGAAATTTTAAATCATTCGATCACTATTTCGAATGCAAATATTGTTTTAATATTTGATTCTCGAAACATTCTAAGCAGTGAACTGAATTTTATTCGTTTCTTTCCAAAAATCTAGTAATTAAAAAAAAACATCAGAAAGGTAAGTAAATATACGACTCTCGTCCATTTCTTTTGAAATTCCGTCAAAAGATGAATTCGTTTCTGTTTCGAATAGTATAAAAATACAATTATCTTTTACAATGGAATACAACTTTATTCTGTAGTATAGACCTCTAATCCTATTTCTTGCAGTTTTAAAAATATTTCGAACATTTCAATGATGGATTTTTTTTCCTTATCCTTTTTGTTTTCAAACTTAAATTATCTTTAAAATTTGGTGAAAAAGGATAACAAACTTGATATTGTTTCTCAAGTTTTGACAAAGTGTTGAGATGGAGCGAGCCAAAGGATTTTGGTAACGAACAAATGGCTGGCGTTGGCGAGTCATTCACATGAGTTTTCGTGGCTCTGTAAAACCACCTTGTAGAAAAGCTGATGCATGTTAAACCTGTTGATGCTCCCATTTTGCTTGTTGGCGTCGTGTGGATGTTTGGATAGTAAAATACCAGCTCATCCTCGTCGTTTGATCAAGCTTTAACGCCAACAGACCTAATGCATCTTCAAAAGGCGACTTTAGAGAATAATCAAATTAAACCAGATGTTCCCAATATATGCAACATAATACTGTAAACTTTTTTTTATACGGATATATGTTTTTAATCTACTTTGCATGGGTTCTACTAGATATAGTTTTTAATTTTCAGTGGGAAGTTCATGTTTTTTGTTTCTTAACAAGCGGATATTTTCGAGACATGGGGACATTTTCCTCTTAAAAATAAAATCATAATTAATCGATTTTTATAGAATATCAAGAATATGCTTGACAACATCAGTACAATCTTCCTAATTAGCTTCTTTTGTTATACCATTCTCGTTCTAGTGAGGGATATTTCATTGTTTAACTTTGAAATATATTTAACTTGGAAAAAGAAACTTTGACTTTCGACATTAAAATGTTTAACTTAGTACAGAAAAGGAATATTACTACTCAAATAAATGTATTTTCTTTTAACAAAATAATTAAGTTGCTACAAGCCAGTCATATTGACATAAATATAAATAAACAATGTACATCATTACTTCTAATTTAATAAAACTTTAATTACAGATTATTTTTATAGTACACTACGATTCAGAAAGTAATTCTTATTTTATGTCTCATAATATTTATATTGGAAAGTATTAATGGAGAAACAATATTGTTTAATATGATAAAACAATAAATCTGATAACACCTTATCCATGCATTATTAGCACACAATTATTGAAATTAGATTAATTAACATCATTTCGGATACTTACTAAAGGTTTAAACAAGAGAACCTAGTTGATTGAATTTTTCTTCCCATTTTTAGAATTGTTTTAATAACAATCAGGACTTTCAAAAAATTTAACAGGCTTTGACGGGTTTCTTCTTTTTTTTCCATCAGTTTTTCAGGAACGAAGTCTGATATCTTTCTATTTAATCTGGAAGTGTATAGCCGAGTTATAAAACTTATTTTATAAGTCAGACATTGTTTGGACATTAAATCACTCATTTTTATTTTCTTTCATTTTAATATATCCACTTCATGTCTGAAAGTTATATTTTTAATAGGAATGAAATAAACTTTTTTATTAATAAGACAGAAAAATTTCATTTCAGTCAAAAGTTTTTGATGAAAAAGCAATTGAATTAGCCCGACACGTCACTTTTCAAGATGAAGATTTTTTTTTTCATGCATTAACATAAAAAAAAACATTTAATGCTGTCGAATCAAAACTCTATCGTCATTTCTTCATCTAAATTTTTGGACTTGCATCACTTTTTACATTTATGAATTATTCATAACCAGTTTTATCATTTTGTCATAAAGTATTTCAAAAACTAAAACTTGCTTTAAGATGTTGTTTTTTGACGTAAACATTCACAAATCAATGAATTGTACACACTTCAAGTTACTGAAGGAGAGACACTTTTTTTTTTTACTCGATGGGATTTATAAGATCAGAATATGTTTTCGCTCATGCGACGAAATGGTAAAATGATGTCTTGTGGGAGTATGAAGATGCAACACCATAAAGTACTCGAGTGAGTTTTGTTATTCTTGATAGAAATGCATTTTTCGGGAATGCATCTTTCATAAGCTATTTTCTCATTTATGGACTTTTGCACAAAAATTACTTTTACTGAAGTGTATGTGGCAATCGTCTGAATTTATTATGCGATTTATCTCTTATTTATATATACAGAGGAGGAAAAGCACAGGGGAAGGAGGGATTGGAGGAATTAATAAATATACATGTAATAAAGTTATGTAATGTATGGAAACAAATACCTGCCTGTAAACCTAGTAATCTTCCCATTTTACTACAATTAGAATGATGTAATAATATCGAAGATGCGATAATGTTCATGTATGTATAGAAAAATCTTCGTATATAATGATTTCATTGAAAACGAGTTTCATTCATTAAATAATTATACACTAAAGGAAAATAAATAATTCCAGGTCACGGTAAAAAAAAAAAAATACAAAATGTCTTAGCGATTATATTTCTTCCAATTTTTCACACCTATCCGATTGTTAACTTTTAAGTAAAATGTTGAATGTAATTTTAAGGTATCCGAACACGTTGAAAATGGCCAAATTCAGTCAAGACAGATTTTTTTGTTTTTTATTTTATTGAAAAGAACTATCTTTTGACTTTATTAAACATACTTTGTTTCTCTACGCTACCTAAAGACCAAGTTACAATCAATTTTATAAAGTTAGAAAAACCGAGAGTGCGTTTTTGATCTAACAGATGTGAGAATTTAAATTGCTCAAAATCAATCATGGCGAATCTGGTAACTCAAAATATTACGAATGCATTTCTATAAAACTTTTTGAACCTGATATTTATGTTATTTTCTAGAGAATATATTAAAATATTTCTTATTGTATGAATATTTTTTCAGTTATGGCTTGTTATTTAAATAATGGTCTCATAAAAAATGTAACATTTCTTATAATGTTTACTGAATCAGCTCTAAAATTTTCAAATTTTAATAAAAAATTAAAATTTCAGTTTCTTTTTCTAGATAAATTCATCTAATTTGTTTTAGTAATACTTTTACTAATATATGTTTATTACTTTTTTCTAAGACTGCTTTGAAGTTTTCAAAAATATTGCTGAAATTTCACATATAATTGTGATTTTTGTAAAATTCAGGTAATTTATTTTTAATTTTTATAGTTAAACAGTAATATATTTATTGGTATTGACTCCTAAAAGATCATTTATAATGTTTTAGTATGCTATTTTGTTTAAAAGTATTCCGAACGTGTTCGGATACCTTAATGCAACTTGTCTTGTCCTATGGATCTTTTCGGGAATCTAGACTCGTATTTACATGTTCGTACATTTCGGGACATCCAGATAGCCGCGAAATCATGCCTACGTTAATTTTGTCAAATCACGGGTCAAATCCAGGTGCCACTGATGTACATTAAGGTTGTTTTCACACGAGACAACTTTGTGCCAGTCAATACGTTTCCTGTCGCCACACCTCTTGAGCCAAGAAAAGGTGATGAATCATTTCATACGCCGAAACTAAGTTATCTAAAAACACATCAGTAAAACGAAGAAGCAATAATGAAAATTTTTCACAGTTTTCAGTGCACATGTAAACGCTTGGGAAAACCTTAGCTTCCACACCATGCTTTTGGTTGTGTTACTTCGTAGGGAGGAGAACATGGCTTTCGAGAGGTTGAGGAAGTGGCATTTTAGGGAGTGTCTTCGGCTATTTCTATTCTAATCTAGTAAATCTGCGGAAACTCACATGTTTCACATTGACGCGGAGAGAACGTTTTCGGGACGAAGGGCAAAAACGCGTGCGCACCGCTAGGACCGGAGGTTTCTTTCACGAGCGTCACTCACATGCTGGAGGGTTTAATGTAGTTAAGCCTAAATCCATAAAAATAACGAAATATAAACGCATTGTTCAATATTGTTCTGTATATTATATGCGAACGGCACAAGCTTTATATATTTCGTAATAATATACATTTACTTCAGTCACTTTCTATTTAAATACAATATTTTAAAAATTTATTGGGGTCGTGGGTAGAGCATTGGTCTCTGGACCGGAAGGCCTGGGTTTGATGTCCGATGCCACCAAATATCCACGGAGGGCATACGGAGAACGTGTTCGTTAAATCAGTGGGTCCGAATGGTGTCGCCATCTATCGTGTTGTACCGAGCAAAATCGTGCTTTCACCTTAATGGTGCTCAAAGCTAAGGCTAACGACAGGCGTAAAATTCTAGCCCTTAGCCGCAATGAATTTCGTGGACATTGATCATCTTGGTCATCTTACTGTCGATCAGGTGTCATAATCAACAGCAAACATTTATTGTCGGTATTTGTAAAAGACAAACCTTGTAAAAGTAAAAAAAGACACAAATTTTGTCTTTCAGATCTAATTATCCATTAAAAACTAGACGGCAAACCCAAACCAAATGCTTCAGCGAAAATAAAACGATCATCTTCATTGTAACCTCGTGCTCATTTCAAGAGCATAATGCAGGGGTGGCCGACTTTTCCAGAGTACGGGCTACTTCTAATGTTTTTAAGGTAATGCGGTTCCCCCACGTGAAGCAGGTGGGGCCATTCTGTATTAAAATTACATGTTTTCTTTATTAACACTTGTTTTTTACATGGTATTCCTCTATTAAAAGATTAGAATACTATTTTTACTACAAAAACTCAAGTAACACAAGGCTGTCAAGTTGAACGCTTGAACAACTATGAACGACTGCTAGAACGGGGAGGTATTCAATGCTGTGAGCAGGGAAGATACGTAAATCAATGAATCTGAAACTAATGTATGTACTTAATTTAATCGCTACCGAGTCCACGGGACATGACGCCAGCACAAGAACCCAATCCCTTGAAAACGCAGGAAGAGCTGATCATCAACAACATCATTCTCCCCTTCAGTCGGCGTGTTAGGAATTTTTCCCTACAGTGGCAATGAACGTGTTAATGTCATCATTTGCTTCCAATTAAGGTACATGTGTCATCTAAACATTTATCGAATCATTTGCTTAAGTAAACAGTTGGATCGAGTGCGAAAAGATGATTCTAAAATCTAGCTGCCATTAGTGATCCATAAATAGATTTCTTTCAGGAAACGTGTTTTAGTAAAGGCGGTCCATTCAAAATGTCTTCTCGGTCCACCGGTCGATCACAATCGACTTAAGGCCCATCCCGGGCATAAAGCATTACATTCGGAAAATTTATATTCCCCTAATGTATATAAATCAAAATCCATGTGCATGTCAGAAATTTTTCTCTCTTTTCGAGTTGAAGGTCAGATCTACAAATATCTCAAATCTTATGAACATGTAATTCCATCGATTGCTTCAAAAACTGAGATTTAAGTCAATCTGAGCCCGGGGCACAGGGATGGGCCCTGGAAGGAGAAATGCCCTGGCACGCATATGTAACGTTTGGGAACTGTGAGTATTTCATCTTTACCCATATACATGATGATCGGCCCGAAAAGATTAAAAAAGGGGATGTCAGCCACATGATTTGACCAAAGTTCACGATTATCAAATATGTAGCCAATAGCTCTCATGTTGCTTTGAAATGCGATGTGAACGCCTAATCAAACCAAATCAAATGCGTTCACGCAAACATAATTATCAGGATATCATGGCCCCTTTTACTAGTTAGAAAGCACAATTAGTGTCTGGTGGCCTACTAAACAGTTTTCAGCGAAATTAAGAACTAAAAAACTTAGTTTATTCGAACAAATATTGCTAATGTCTCTCAGTTTGAGAAATTCTACGAAATTTTACTTTAGGTAAACAAAACACAACCAAATATAAGTGAGAACAATATTATGAAACTTGCCGTTTAAATTTAACTAATGTCTAAAAATAAATCAGAAGTGTGTTGCTAAATTAAATTTCATGAGGTCATAATAATAATAAGGTGCAATAACACTGCCTCAACTAAGTCTCCTTTAAACTCTTCTTAGAATTGTTACTAAGAGCAATGCAATATGTACACACTAGAAGATGGACACTTAATTTCATTTCTTAATTTATTTGTATGAACTTACTTAGTAAGTATAATTTTCAGCTGCAGTAGTATAACCTGTTTTATTTTGTTGTTGTTTGGTAGTTGTATTGATATAGAGATGCCTCTGGACAATGCTAATTCAAATGTAAACAGCTATAGCATTTAAATGCAGTCTAAGAGTAAACAATTAACAATAACTATTTAAAATAATTATTGTGATAATATTTAAATATTATTTAGAAAAAAGTTTCCCATTATTAAGACTTGAAATTTTGGAATATTGTTTTTATTTCGAAAATTCCAACATCTTCGCCTTATTCAAAAAGAGAACTTTTTTGATAAAATAATCTTCTTTGTCCATATAGTTATGCAAAATACTATATGTTGATTAAATTATAAATTTTTATTACATTATGTGTTCTGCTTTAGAATAAAAGAAATGAAAGTATCAATTTGTGGCAATTCGATATAAAATGTCTTGGATATAATCCTGTAGATTATTTACAAAAAGAACGGAGATTCAGTTTTCGTAAGACAAGCATTTAGGTGCTCATTTCCATAAATCTGGTTTTCATTTACTTATCTTATTCGTTTCCGAACAATAGAACAACCCACCACCTCTCTTTCTCACAAGCTGCTACACTTATTCAAACATCTTCTTCCATTTAATTAATTTTCTGAAGCAATGTACATTTCTTACGGAATACGAGCTGTCATGGAAGAAAAAATAAATTTAACATAAACGGAAGAGAAGAAATATTGCAGCTCTGACTCCATTTGTTCTACCGTAATTCCAGCCGCCATTAAAAGAGCAGACAAGGAATTATTCAATAAAACTTCCCATTACGCTCACTGTGACGTGTAATCATGTTTTATGAAACTCTTCGGATGGTTAGTGGATAGAAGCGTCCATTGTAGAAACAGTACGTAATAAAAATCCGAATGACTCTTGGACGAGGGAAGTATTTTTCACTTGATTTGACCACAAAGGGAGTATGCTCGATTAAATTCCGTTTGAAGTGGATTTTTATTCCCTCCTTATAAGGTATAGGACATTCAATACAGGACCTAAAAAGCAAAAAAGTACCTATAAATAAAAATATTTTTTTAAAGATACTTCAGTGTTTTTGAAATCTATTAAAGAAATTCAACCATTATTTTTATTTTAAAAAAATGAGAGGGGTTGCTTAAAAAAAAATAACATTTACTTAAAAAACATTTACAAAAGAACTTTAAGAGATTTGTAGTTTTATGAGTACACTTTCAAGCTTTTTACAAATCATTTAAAAATATACGTCAGGAGTTTATTGATTACTTTAATTTTTAAAAAGTAAAAGAAAGAATTGTTTAGAGAATATTTCTTTGAAGTGTTATAAAATCTTTCCGATAGAAAGGAAAGCAGATTAACGTAGCCTAGTGGTCATGATCACGAACTCGTGGCTGGCATGTCTTGATTTCAAGCCCATTGCCATTAAAGACGCCTCATATAGATATACTGATGTAGGCTAAATCTGTCGAGGCTCAAAGTCTTCCTTTTAATGTGGTAGTTCGAAAGCAGAGTATTTGCTCTAGAGTCATCCTCGTCTCTTAACCATGATTGAAAATAACGAAGTCTATAGCCATTGTGTTACGTTGTACAGTACAACGATAATAAACACTCATTCACTCGAGAAGTATAGAAAATACATCAAAAACTTTGAAGTAAACATATTTGAGTAACACAAGGAATGTTTTAGAGAAATTGAGGGATGTGACATAAAAATATTGATAGTTTCTTTTCTAGCTTTCAGTTTAAATCAAATTTTATACATACGTATTAAAAAAGAAATCTAAATGTGCAATAATGTGTGGTATTATTCAGTGATTTTATTATTGCTTTAAGATGTATCTTTCATCACAATATTTTCCTCCAAAATCAAAAGTATAAAACAGCGTGTCTCAACTGTGGGAGTCACCCCCTTGGGGGGGAGGCGTGATAAATCTTCGAAGGGATCACGAGCATATTGAGAAGTCGAAGACAAAAGGTTATTTACAAAATTATTAATTTTTATTTGTTACTGAAAGTAAACAAACAAATGCATTCGGACATAACAAAAAATAAAATACACTTTTGCACTTGTATAATACATTTACGCTGTTGTTGTTGCTTATCTCCATGTCTAGCCAAGCTATACAAAGTCCATGATCTCATTCACTCTCAAAAAGTCCAACACCATTAGAGAGTCTTCATATAGATCTTGTTTTGTAAGCCCCATGCAGGCAACAAGAATGTGTCTTGGGGATGCCTGGCTGGCAGAACAACTAACACAAATAGGAAAAACTTTGTCTCCATCTTTAAAAGTCAAAGTTCGGAGGTGGATACTCCGGAAACGAGATAAAATAGTTTAATAATACATTTATAAATGTATCAATACTACAAAATATATTTTATATTTAATTTAACAGTTTTTAATTAAATTGTACACGTAAAACTTGCACTAAGTTAAGAGCAAGTTTGATAATCCCCAGTGACTCCTTAGGCTTGTCGTATATAAAATTATAGACAAAAAATTAACACTTATCTTGATAATTTGTATGGTTTATAATAAATCCCTTAACTGCTGATTAGAAATTACGTAATTCGCTCCCCAATGCCGCCGTGTACGTCGTCCTCATCATTTGACTGTATCACAAAATCACGAGTTCGTCGCTAATACCCATTGTGTAGCTACAAATTATAACGATTATAAATAATTAGCTAGTGAAGCTTAAATCCATTAATATTCAGGTATTTTCTTTAAATAAAATATCCCTATTTTGAACTTCTTGTTCTCTAACATTACATGGGAAAGAGCCTTAACATAAAAATATACATTCCACTTTTTAATTTGATTTTCAAGCTATTTGTCAAACTAAGTTGCTCTATATGAAGAAAAAAATCAACAGGGTAATATTAAAATTAGTGCCATATTGCCCATTCCATTAATATTTAACCCCTTAAATGGCAATTAAAAGTTACACGAATTGCTCTTCAGTGCCATCGCTTTTCACAAATACACGCGTAAGCGATGTATGGAGGGGAAAAGAAAAGGTATAAATAAAAGCAAATATATTTCTCTCAAATATATATATATAAATCATAGGTTCCCAAACTTTTTTGACCTGGTGCCCCCTTTTCTAGTGAATATTTCGTTACCACCCCCTCCCACTAGAGAAATAAGAGCGTACATAATACATGGTGTAAATAAGAGAGTTAAATTTTTAAATAAAATATTCTGTTACTAATAGAATATATTTTTTAATTTCTTTTCTTAAGTTCCATTTTTTTTTTTTTTTAGTTTCGAATCTGAAATAGCTATTGCCACAAATATATTTAAATGTGTAACATTATAATAGTTTAGTCACAGATAGGATATTGTTGGAAATGAAACGCTACTGAATTTCTTCATTTAAAAGAGTGGAATAAATGTTTTAGCTTACTGTTTTAAAGGCAGGCAGGGATTTTGAAGTAGAAAGTAATTCATAATAAACTGTTGCTTTCAAAATATATATAAATGTACAGTTTCAGCCTTTAAAAGAATCACACGTTAATTCCTCGTTAATATATTTAATTATGTTTCTTGGATAATATACGTAATGAAATGCAGTGGACGAAACATTTTTCCTACTGCTCACAAAGATAACAGGAGTACTATAGTAATTAAAATGCATTTTTTCATTCAATTTAATGTAGGTCTACCGAAATATGTGAATTGTCGTGCATTGATATAGAAATAATTTAAATACATACAATCAATATAAGGAAAACAGTATATACTTTTGTTAGTACATAATCAACATATATACATAATCAGTATATACTTTTTATACTATATTTGGTTAATCTGCTCAAGCCCCTCCGTGCCATATCAACGCCCCCTAATTTTTCCTGGGTCTTTTTCTGCCCTCCTGAAAGCCTCAAACGCCCAAAAGCTTTATCGCTTACGTTGACAACTTATCATATAAATAAATTCTTCGAAAATACTGCCAAGGTCCTTTTACTGAATTCCAAAGCCCTCGGAATAGTTTTACTGATAGCAACGCAAAGAAAAGAATGGACTTATATAGACGTCCATGGCGCTTAATGCACTGGTTTAGCGAGACGGATAAATACACCGGTGGCAATTAAGGGGTTAAATATGAAACTAACAGTTTTAATTTTCCTCTTTTTCTGAATTAAATAAACTAAAATATGGTGAAATAGATTTTGGTAATTTTTATTCGAAAACCTTTGCCGTTCCCGTTTACTTAATCATGGTTTAAAATAAAGCTTTCATTTGCCAAGAGTCCTTTTGTTGATTCCGATTTCTCGATGTTTTTAAAGAATACATTGAACAAGTGAAATGAATGTTCAGATGCTGTTGAAATCATAAATTTTATTTAAAAATACAGTTTATTCACCAAAATTTTACAAATTAATTTAAGATGCATCGTATTTGGAAGCTTATTTAACTTCCAAAACCACAAAATATTTAGTCCAATTTCTGACACTTTGCACTCGTCAGAATAAACAATAAGTACTCCATATCCTGCCAGGAGTTTTAATCTTATTTTACATGATGTTTTAAAGTTCTATTTAACAATAATGATATTTATAATATTGATTTCTTTTGGAATGAAAAAGCAGATAAATATTTGTTCAAATCTGTGGGGTTGTTTTCCATATTTGCAGCACTATAATCCAATTTTTAAAAGCATAGGAAAGAAAACTACATGACTAAATTTAAAAAAAAAAAGAAATATCTCTAATATATTATGAACTTAGTTTATATTTTGTTTTATTAGATTACAGGGTTATAACTCACACCACATGTACATTGAAGTTGTTTTGAAAAGAAAATAAGATCATGAAGTTCTTCATTTAAAATGCAGCTTTGATTTCTAAGAGATCAGGTCGTAAAAATAGAATTATGTTCTTTCTTCTGGTATCTCTTGAATGAGTGAAAGTTTTTATTTTGTGCTCGTGTTTTTCTTTGGAAACGTGATGGAATTTTTAAGTCGAAGCAATCAATTTTTCTCTGGAATTGTTTTGTCATGTTTTGAATCCATATGATGAACTCCAATTGCACGCCGCCTATTCGGCGTATTGGTCAGTGATGCTGACTGCTATGCCTTAGAGCCGGGGATTGAATACCGGAAATGGCATGGATGTTTGTTAATGTATAGTGCTTTAGCAGAATAGGTAACTCTAAATAACTGTCGAGCCGATATTGCCCATTCGAAGTTGGTGAAAGGGAAAGAGAAGTGGGAAGCCTCTGGCCACCCTCCGGATGTTCTCCTTCATACTGTCACCTGTATGGTTCTGAAACATACGGCTATCGACAGGTATACAAATTATCCCCTTGCTTCGATGAATTTCGTGGGCCTCTTCTATCTGACGCCGTCAATCAGGTAGAATTAGCAACAGCATTTGCAGGGTTGGATTTTTATAAAATTCTCTAAGCATCGAAGCAAGTTGTCGCTATATTGTAATAACTATATGCCTATATATAACCTTTAGTAATAACTATATGCTTGTCTCATGGGAATGTGCGTGTGCATTTCCTTCAAAGTTTATGTGTGTTTCCATAAAACAGAAGTTCTTGTTTTTACATGGGGTAACGGTAGCCTAGTGGTCATAGTTGCAAACTGGTGGCCACCTTTTTTGAGTCTCGGGTTTGAGTCCTGATGCTACTGAAGATCCGCTTTGTAGAGAGGTTGATGCAAGTTAAATCTGTCGGGCCTCAAAGTCTCAAATTGGTGTGGTCTGGAATTTCGGAGATTGGAATACCTTCTTAAGTGTCCCCATAACTTGACGTGGCTCAAAATTACGAGCTTCTTTGCTTATAGGTTTTTTTTTGTTCTTTCAGAGTACAAAGCGGTAATAAAAAAACTCTCACTCTTGTCATCGCTTATTGATCATCGCTGGATTGCGTTTTTCAGTTTAAAAACTTTTAGTGGATGGCACTTGATGTTAATACAATTTTTTCAAATACTAATCCATTACTCAAATTTAATAAAACAGGAATAAATAGTAACGAACAAAAATAATAGCCCCACAGCACATATAGAAAGGAACGTCGTTTGCTGTGTCCTTGTAGTGCCATGGATAGCGAGTTGGACTTCTAATCCAAATGACGTGGGTTTTAATCCCACTTTGAATGGCTTAATTTCAGAGAATGTGTTTCCTTTTTTTATTATATTATTTTATTAGAATAATTAAATTTATTTAATGGATATATAAATAACCACAAACAAAAAAGAAATAGTTCTACACCGTATACAGAAAGGTAAATGGAAAATTGCAAGATATATCGCTTTCTATTTTGTCACTTATTATTGTGATTCTGTCATATGTATATACACATTTATATTAATAATAACTATTTAATAAAAAATAACTAAAATAAAATTTTTCTTTATTGATTTAAGTAGGAATTAACTTAATTTTTTTTTATATTACTTCTTTTAATGCTTCTCTGTTATTGAATGGGAATTTTACCTAATATTTTTCCCTTTAAACTGAAACACTCTTTTAATATTAGCTGTTTAAAGAAATGTCTAAATATAAACGTGGCCAATTTCTTAAAAATATGGGAACGATTAAAAGAAGTTGCAGTATAATACTCATTAGAGCATACATTTAAAAATTAAATTCTTAGTGTGTATTGAAATAAATATGATTTCTATTATGTTACGAAAAAAACAATTAGTTCGAATTTACTTAATTTACCATGCTTCTTTAAAATTTACCTTGATATATTACAATGTCAAATGTGACAATTATTTAATTTTGCTCATAAGGAATTTATTTAATAAATATTAAAATAAAGGTAAATTTTTTTAAAAATATTTTATAAAGACTATTTTTTTATCAAACCTTCTAACGTGATACTTATACGGTTAAATTCGTTTGAGAATGTTTTCACACACACACAGAAAACGTTAAAAAATGCAATAGGGTTAAATGTTTTTTGTTTGTTAAATTTTAAAGAATATATATTTTTCTCCTCTTAAACCAGTGGCGGGGAAACTTTTTTTAAGACGGGCCATTTGTATTAACTAGACAATCGTAGCGGGCCAAAGAATAATGCTTAATCGTTAAAAAATTTATGTGTTCTATAAACATATACATATATTATTACATACAATTATTATTTTAATAGTAAAAAAGCAAAAGGTAAGAAAATTATTAGCACAAAATATAAAATGAATTTAGTGTAGTTCTTGATGTGAAGTATTATCACTTTATTTTCTGGTGTCATTACTGGTTGATGGTGCATGAGAAAAATGAAATTGAGACTGTTTCTTCAAAATTTCATCATAGTCCAGTTCCATTTGCGAAGCAGAAATTCTTAAAACTGATGAAAGGTGCTCATCTGTAATTCTGTTTCTTAAAGAAGTTTTCCTAAGCTTCATTGTTGAAAAGATTTGTTCGCATATATAAGATGAGCCGAACATTGTCACTATCTTCATTGCATGAGTAATTAGATTTAAGAAATTAGCTGGACTTAAATTTTTATAAAATTCTAGTAATGGTACTGTATGAAAAGTTTGTTTCAGGAGAATATTACAGTTCAGTTCTATTAACTCAAGTTGAAATTTTGCATCAACTTCTTCGTAATTAACATTGAATGGGGTCGCAAAAATACTAAACTCTGGTTCCATTTTTCTAAAGTCCTGAAATCTCCTTTCAAATTCTGAAGATAGTTTTCTCAAATTAATTTCGTATTTTTTAATCTTATTGTTTGATATAGTGAATTTTAAAGATTGTATTCTTGGAAAATGAGAAAAATCAGATTTAGAGATCTGATTAGCAAATAATAATAACTGTAATTTGAAACTTTTCAGGTATTGCCAAATATCGTGAAGAAACTGATTTTTCCCTTGCAATTTGAGATTAAGTTTATTCATGTGTACGAGGAGGTCTGTGAAAAAAGCGAAATCAGAAAGCCACGTTTCGTTTTCTAAGACGTCAAATTGATTATAAATGTCTTTATCAAGAAGAAAATTCACAATATCGTCTTTTAAATCCCAAATTCTTTCAAATACTTTTCCAGCACTTAACCAACGAACTTTTGAATAATACAGGATATCGGAATGCTCAGCATGTACAGACTCCAAAAACTGTTGAAACTGGCGATGCAATAATCCTCTGGAACGAATCATATTTACTAGTTTTACAACAATATTAAGTATATGGTCAATATCTAAAGCCGATTTACAGAGGGCATCCTGATGTATAAGGCAATGCAAAAAAACAACATCACATTTTACGAACACTTAGAATTAAATTTCCCAACAAATCCTTGATTGTTTCCAACCATATTAGGAGCACCATCTGTAGTTACATTACATAACTTATCAATAGGTAAACAAAGTTTATCGATGCAATTTTCAAATCCACAAAATATATCGGCACCATTCGTTGTTCCTTTCATTGACTGCAGCCCTGCAAGTTCTTCTGTAATTTCAAAGTGGGCGTTGATTCCTCTTACAAATATGAGTAACTGCGCAGTATCGCTGATATCTGTACTTTCATCCATGGTAATTGAATAAAAAATAAATTTTTGAGTTTTTTTAGTCAGTTGTGAAATCAGATTTTTATCAATATTTTCAATTCTCTCGGTGATTGTTCTTCTTGAGAGAGACAGTGACTGTGTGAAAATCATTTTTCTTTTCAGGGCACATAATATCGCATACATCTATCATGCACTGCTTTATAAATTCACCATCTGAAAATGCTTTATTAGATTTAGCAATATTATAACTGGCTTTCGTAGCGCATTTTTGAGAATGATTAGCCCTCTGAAATAATTGTTGTTCACTTGTTAAATTTTTTATTAAATCTTTCGATTTAATTTTTTTCACCTCTTCACTTAACGATGAGTAGGAGTGGTTTTCATGTTTGCTCTTGAAATGGCGTTGAATGTTATATTCTTTTAAAACTGCAACAGTTGTATTGCAAAGTAAGCACACAGGTTTTTCTTTTAATAAAGTAAAGAAATATTTCCACGTCCATTCCATGTCCATGTCCATTTAAAAACTCGACATTCTGAATCCACTTTTCTTTTTTTAACATCCATTTTAGACGTTACCTACTACGGAGAACAACACACAGAAACGCAATTGACGAAAGCTTACTGCTAACTAATGCTCTTGCGCGGGTGTTTGTTGAGGCAGTGGGAGTTTCGGGGATTATACAAACAATTTCTCGAGTCACAGCGGGTCATTGCAGATGACTGAATAAGTCGCTAACTAACTGATCTTAGGGCGGTCTCGCTTGTATTTATACCTACCTGCAAGGATTGTTCGGGAATTGGATTTTTCCGGTTCTTTCGAGAAAACAGAACAATGAATCGAAAATGAGAGAGTGTCTGGAAGTTTTGAGCGAAGATGAGTCATCTGTTTAAGTCGAATGGATTTGTCCAGAATACTATTGTGTTTTGAATATCGCCGCAGGTAGTTTTTATGCGGGTCGTCACATTACGAAGTAAGAATGCGTTTAAACATTCTCACGACGGCACTCTTAAACGGGCCGGATTAAACCTTTCCACGGGCCTTACTTGGCCCGCGGGCCGTAGTTTCCCCATCACTGTCTTAAACGCATAATATCATATACAGGGTGTCCCAGAACGACCGCATAAACTCTGCACAGATAGATTTCTCTTTGGGAGTACATAAAAACTGCCCAAAGAAGAGTTCCTGTACAATCCATAGTTAACGAGAAAAATACGAAAAACAATGTATGACGTCACTTCCGGTGCAAGAAAAAAACACTTTATTGGACATATCAACAACAGTATTTGCATATCTTTCCAGACGATTGTGTTTAAAACATTCGCCGCGCATATCGCGTCATGCATTTATACCCGAGGAATGACGTTATGCTGCCGTTGAACTGGTTTTTAAAAGGCTGCATCTTACAGCTACCGGTAGTCTTCGTATGGTGGCCATATATTCCGTTCGTGACTACTGCGACATGTACTTGATGTACGGCCGATGTAATGGAAATGCCTTACGAACTGCTATGGAGAATGCCCTTCGATATCCGTCCCGTCGTCCTCCCGATGTGAACGTCATCCGTAGGCTGGACGACAGACTGCGAAATACGGAAAGCGTCTGGCCAACAGCCAATCTTCACGATACTGGAATACCGTGGGGAGTGGCCTGACGGTAGCACAGGCGGATGCAATACTGCACCGTGTAGAAGAGAAACCCGAGGTAAGCACACGTGCACTAGTCCGTGAAATGACTTTGACTAAAAGTACTGTGCACAGGCTTTTACGGTCTGAGAGCCTATACCCATTTCGGTACACAGCCGTGCAAGGTCTGAAACCAGATAACTTTCAGAAACGCGGGGCCCTTTGTGAATGGCTGTTGCGGCAACAGGACACATATAATGGTTTCTTTGCAAATATCCTGTGGTCGGATGAAGTATGTTTCCCTCGTGATGGGGTATTCAACCATCACAACAGCCATATGTGGTCCCAGGTCAATCCGCATGTAATCTGGCTCAGAAACATGAGGAACGCTGGTGTGTTAACGTATGGGTCAGCATAATCGAGGATCACCTGCTTAGACCATATCTGTTGCCTGAACGGCTCTCGGGACAGTCGTACTTGGTGTTTCTCAATGAGATCTTAACAGAGTTCCTCGATGACATACCATTAGCGGCATTGCAGGGACTTTGATTCCAGCATGATGGGGTTCCGGCGCATTTCTGTGCTCCTGTTCGTGACGGGCTGGATGTCGCATACTACGGCTGTTGGATTGGACGTCAGGGTCCAGTTCTATGGCCGCCACGTTCACCAAATCTTACACAGTTGGATATTTCCTGTGGGGGTCATCTCAAGGAACTTGTGCAACGAGACATAGTGAGAACACAAATTGACTTAGTTGCTCGTCTGCATGCTACTTGTACTTCGGTAGACTCCGCAGTGCTGCGACGTGAGATGACAGCCATTCCACGGCGTGCTCAAGCCTGCCTCGACATGCACGGTGGACACTTTGAAAATCTGCCTTAAATTGTGCATATACTGTTGTTGATATGTGCAATAAAGTGTTTTATCTTTGTACCGAAAGTGACATCATACTTTGTTTTTCGTATTTTACTCGTAAACTATGGATCGTACAGGAACGCTTCTTTGGGTAGTTTTTATAAAATCCCAACGAGGAATCTAGCTATTCAGAGTTTATGCGGTCATTTAGGGACACCCTGTATATAAATAAATAGCAAAATTTGCAAATCGAGTTACATATTTTCCTGTTTCTTCTGAAATAATAATTATTTTTATTGGTTTTATGTCTTAATTTAACCTTGAAAAAACCCTTATTTTATTGTAATGCAAGGAATCTTAATATAATTTGTCAATTTATTGTTAATGTTATTGGATGTATGCTACTAAATTAATAAATATTTGCTTTTGTAAAATTAAGAATGTTAATTTGTATGTAATGTAAAATTTGTTATGCAATGTTATTTATTAATTGAATGATTAATAATGTAATTAATAAGGCTATTAAACGGAACTGGAAAATTGTGTAACAAAAATGAAACAAATAAAACTTAATTTAAAGAACTATTTCGTAACATGAGTGTAATATTTCAATTCTAAAGTCAAAAGCTATAGAAACAAACTGGATACAAATTTTACATCATCCCAAAAAGATATACCCAAAGTATAAAAACCAACGATTGCTTTCTCTGCCTCTGTTTTAATACCTAGAAAAGAATTTACTCCGTGAAAGCAAATTATTTATTACGTAAAATTTATAGCTTGGGCCGCTTAATAGCTGCAATCTCACTTGGAATTCGACTTGGTGAAGAACAAGTAGTTACATTCCTCAAATGTAAGAAGAAAATAGTAATAATGCTTATAATAAATCCTACTTTTGTGCTTTCTTTCTGACTTTCTTACTATTAGGAATTTTTTAGCGTACACAGCTAATTTAAATATAATTGAACAAGTATTTATGGTTGGGCAATTTTATTTTTATCTAATAATTGCTCGATAATTCTACATCTTTATTTATTAATATTAGCATATGGATTCAAGGGGTTGGATCAAAAGACGTATAAAATAAACATGATCAGATATTGTTTATATTGTTGGGAGTTAATATAAATTAGTAAATGGTTTGTTTGAGGTTTGTGAGTAAATATAGATGAGTAACGGTTAAATTCTTGCATATCGATGTAATAGTTACGTTTTAAATTTTTGAGCGTTTTAAACTATGGATAATTTGGAATTACAGTTGAGAAACAATTGGAAAAATTTATTTTAGGAAGGTATTTAGTATCTACATTCCATATAACAAATAAAGTAGCCCACCAGGTAGGAGTTATACGAATAGATCGAAAATTGATAAATATGATGCTCATGTAATGGAAACAAATGCTAACGTTATCATAGGATTTGAACGTTTTATTCAGGAAATGTAGCTAAAAGAACAGAAAAAGGAAAACTACTAACACGTTGACCCTCTTCTAGCTTGGATGCAAACAAGTTTGTACAATGGATGGATGCCCCCCGGCGGGATTGCCTACCATACCTGTTCAAATTTGCAAACTAGATTGCTCCGATCGAGAATGACCCAAACGTATTTTGTTGGGAGAATATTTGGCGAAATGTACTGCGATAGAAATGTTGCAAAAGTACAAATACGAAGTAGTAGCAACGAGTATATCTTTTGTGACCGGATATTATTATGTTGAAATAGTCATAAAAGGAAGGGAAATACATCCCCCCACGCATAGTACCTCTTCAACTTAATCTTCAGTGGTGTTAACTGTAATGATCAGACAAAGTTTTTAAGAGATTGCCTTATATCATAAATTCTATTTTTTGGATCGATATACATATTGGTATGAGATCTCTGTCCTGAATGTCTACAGACATGTTTTTACTTGTGATGGTGCTCAATTCTCAAAATATGAGACTCCTGTGGCTGAACTTAGTTTTATTTCAGTGTGGAGATTTTAAACCACCGAGATCTACTGTAAAAATCTCCAGCAGTGTACAACGGTCACAAGGACCAACTTAATCTCAACTATAGTTCCTTGAGTCATATAGCTGTATGTGTCTTGGTATCTTGGTTGCACGTTGGATCGTTGATAATAATTCATCAGAAACTGTGACTGAAGATTAATTGATTATTCTAGCACTGTTTTATTTTCCTGTCACTTATTTGTCCTACTTCTTTTTCCAAACTTGATTTATTTTCTTTAATTCTCTTTTCACTATTATGTATAAATTTTCTCCTGAACTTGAAGGCTCGGATCCCACAAAACAAGCTTAATCCTTCTTCACTGTCCTAATTCAGTGAAAACGCTAGAAAACATAATAGTTTCACATATTAATTAATTAACTTTATGTATTGTTATATATTGGTTTTTGGTGTTTGGCATTCGATCCTACCATCGTTCCATTCTAAGATATACAGGATAGTTTATTATGCTTATATATATATATATATATATATAATAATTCCCAGTAATTTACTCTTTAATAGCTTCTGATTGATCTATGGTACATTCCTTCCGGACCCAAGTTTATTTAATAAACTAGCTATCTGCCTAACGAGAGTGTCTTGAACTACATCTATCCACCCACTCAGATCATGTGATTTGAGCTAGCTATATAAACCGGGGTTTCTGGAAATCCACCAATTCTATATTTGTCTGCCTTCAACTTGTAGCCGGCTGCAGATCATCGTGTATTCATTTTCTTTTTTCTGTATTGTGTCGTCCATTTCATTGTTTATGCTTAATATGCTTATGTGTTTCAAGATGTGGAATACCATCCAAATATAAATAATGATCTAAATAAGGAATCCATCACACTCGCCAAATGGTGATACTCAAATTTTATATATATATATAGTGAATGATAAGAGAAAAATATTTGGAAAGTTTTAAATTCCTTGAAGAATATATATTTAACACATGTTTAAAAGAAATATTTAATCTCGAAAACCATAAAATATTGTCATTATACTGAAGTACGAAAGATGTTCCAAAAATGTTTCGATTCATGTATATGCCTTAAAGATGAAAATCTACTAAAGTTGATTTCATTTTAAAATATCTGTAATGGGTCTATCTGTGTACCTCCTATTACTGATCTTATGGGAAAACCTTTCTTTAAGTATTATAAAAATGAAAACTTCAACCGAGGAAGAAGACGCAGTCTATGTAAATTATGTCGTGTATTTAAGTATTAGCTTGTGACGGGGCTATCCGCGTGAATTCAATATTAATTCTCTTGGGAAACTTTGGGGCCAGAATTTTTACTATTTCGCAGCCTCTTCGGGAAAAACACGAGATAGTTATATGTTAATTAGTTCGACTATATAAAGTCTATATATAGATTTCGTAAATGTAAAAAGAAGGAGTTACCAAGCTGCATGTAAGTATCGCCGGAGAATTACTTCACGACTTAGCGCGTATTTGATAGATATAATTTATAAAAGTAAAGTGTTAGATTAATCATTAAAGGAAATAGATTCAGTAGTGACCTGAGGTTAGCAAGTGTTCGTCTCCTTGTCCATTCTGATAGCTGAGATTACTTAGACGGGAATATTAAATTTGAGTATTAGGATTAATTGAGGTATTAGGGAATCACTCCTAGGTTTCCACTTATAATTAAACTTGCGATTGTTTATGTGTTGTCAGTCCTGAATAAATAATTGTTACTATGGCTTTTGTTGGTGATGATATGTTTCCTCCCACACTTAGAGACGCGTCGGGCAGTGTGAACTCAGTCCAAAATAGGACTGAGCCATGACAAGCTTTCGGATTGGATGAAAGAGAGTTTAGAAGCTAAATGATAACTATGAGTGTTAACGTAAGGTTATAGAAAGCTATATAATAGTGTAAGCAGATTATCTCTTTTATATTTGTGACTGACGATTTGTCGATTACTTAATCGAATAGGATTACTGTTGGCTTAAAGTAAGTTATTAAATTTATAGCTAAATTTTCTCTTGTCGTCTTTCTCGCTCTTGCTCCTTGAACTAGTTTACGATGAATTTCCTAATTTTAGGTTGTTTAAGTTTGTTAGGTTGTTGAGACTTGTAAATAAATTTTGTTTGTTTGACTACGGATAAATTTCCTTCTAACTTTCGAACACTGATGGTTGCTGAAACCCAACCATTACACATCGAGCAAAATAATACAGCTTTTTTTTAATTACAGAGTGGTAGATAACAAATATTAAAAGATTTTTACCGCTAGAGAAAAACATTCAGTGTTTGTATTGAGAGAATAAGGGGGAAAGTTCCCTCTTAAGTTATTTTTTTTTTGTACTACAGATAATTCAATTTAAAACTAATTCAAGGTTAAGATTAGTTTTTCAGCAAACTTTAGGTTACAAGGTGTTTCTTTTTATATTTGAGAATCTTTTGCATTTACAAGAAAATAATTTAAATAATAAAAAACGAATCATAAAAGGGGAAAAAAACCAGGAGTTTAAATGTGTTTGCTGTAGAAATTGTGGTGGAATTGAAGCTGTTCAATTCTCTATGTTGTAAATATTTTTTTAAGAAAGATTAAATGTCTATTTTAAACCATTCACGTAAACTGTTAGCTAAAACGTAAAGTGTGAAACGTTCTCTCTTTTTTGTATTTTTTTTAATTTCATTTTTTGTGAGAAAAAGTATGCAATTGATTTTAAAGAGAAATTAATATAATGATCATTAATTATTTTAACCTTAGTTATACTTAAAAAACGAATAGCTAAATATATATGCCAATATTTATTCTAAAAGTGTAATTTATATAAAAATATGCGAAAAAATAACTAAAGTTTAAAATATCTTTGGAAATGTATGTATGCATTTGAAACAAATGGTAATTTCCTGAAATTTGGGTATGATGTGGCAAACACACACAGTGCCTTATAAGCGCTTTTTTTCAAAGTAATTTCCGGATCTTAGATTAGATTCTTTCATGTGTTAATTGTAAGAAACAACATTTATACATCAAAGATTAATATTGTAATGAAATATAAAAAAAATTGGAACATGAAGCCAATAAATATTTTTAGCAATATGGATGTATCTTGTTTCTCTGTAACAAATCTTCTATACCTTAGGACAATTTGCTACAGCATGGCGTGTTTGCAAAACACAGTACAAAATATGGAATATAACATTGATTTCCAGGTCGTAAATGATGCTGAGAGGAATTAATGTATTGAGTCAGTTGTTTTGATTTTTCATTTCGTTTAGTATTTGACCGCAAAAGTAAGATAATAATGTGTGCCTAGATTTTTTCAGACGAGTTTTTGGGTGTGAGTTATAATGCTACAAAAGATCATCGGCTGATTGTACCTGTAAATAAAATATGTTAGTGTACGTACGTAAAATATACCAATATATAAAATACGTATAATAAATTTAACTCAAATATAGTTTTCAAGATAAATTATAGTTGTATTAGTAAATTACAAACATAATTTATGTTCTTTTCAAATATTTATCTCAGTCAATGTAAAACTTAAAATCTCAATGTTGACATTATTTTATCATGTATACACGAAAATATAACAGGTGTGGTAAAGACCTTTTTGTTTTTTATCTTTGTAAGTGGGATTTCCATACATATGTAATAAAAAGATATAAAACATCGATGTATTTTTTGTAATGTAAAAGAAAAACGAAAAAAGAACAAAACAGCAAAACAATAATTATTATATGGTTTAACCATTGAATAAAAAATTCATAGTCTTTCAATTTTATTGTTAAATGCTTGGAACAAAGGATTCACTGTACTCGAGTGCAAAGTTTCAAAAAAGAATAAAAATCATTTTTTGATCATGAATTTACTAAAACAAAAGGAAAAAAAAATATTTGGAAAATTAATTCATTGTTTATATATCTTTATTTTGAATTTCATCATTTAAAACCAAATTGTTTTTGAACTGAGAATTTATTTCTCTTTTCAATGACATTTGGAATATGAAAGCTTTTTTTTACTTAAATTTTAACATTCTAGAGTGTATAACACTTTCCTTTGTCATATCTTTTGCATACCAAGAGTCAAAAATGAAATTATATTTAATTCCATTTTTAAAAAAAAAAATATTGTTCTCACTTTTGACATTCCATTAACTTAAATGTTTTTTCAAAAAAATTCTCAGAAAAAATGCAGTAAGAAAAAGACAATTCATTTCCTTTTTCTATTCACGCTTTTTTATTTGTGACTCGGAATTTTGTTAGAATTAGTGACCAAAATATTTCCTCAGATCTTAAGAAATTATGTAACTTCTTCGTGATTCTGTTAAAATTTGGAAAATATCAGTAATAGAAACATATAAAACATTTTATTTCACGTTATATTTATTGATATTACTTATAAATTTTTAAGTTAATATTTTTATTTTCAATATTTAAAATTGAAGAAATATATATATATTATTTGTACCTAGATTTATTGGAGGAAATTATTATATTTGAAGGAATATAAGGATTTAAGTTCATATTGAGTTTCTTATATAATAAAATCTTTATTTCGACAATTACAGATGAAGGAAAAACAAAGAAGACAGGAATACATCTGTTTAAAACAAAATTTAATATTTTACATTAAGAAAGCAGAAATATGCGCGGAATATGTGGAAGAGAATTAAATGTATTGTTGATGCTTATCACTATTGAAAATTAATCAATGATTAAATTCTATAAAAAATAAAATTAAATTGATGTATTGTAAAAGCTAAAATAATTAAATCCATAATAAATCTGCTATATATATATATATATATATATATACAATGGTGTCCAAAAGTTAAGCATAAATCGTAAAATGCGAAAAACATGGAGAAAATATTCATAAAATTACTTCAAATTTCTTGCGGATATTAATTGGGAGAAGAAAAAATATTGGGTTTATGCAAAACTTTTCAGTCGACTATGTCCTTCACGAAACACCGGCGCATGTCGGAACGCGGAGAAACCGATTCACGCAGCATAAGCAGTTCAGACAAGTTTCGTGCAACTGCTGTGCGAAATAACGTTGTTAACCGTCAAACAAGGTGAATGATGGCACAAGGATGCCAGTTGGACATGTTTACGAAAGGAAGAATCGTTGGAATGCTGGAATACTCCCGATCACAAACCGAAGTGTCTCGAATTCTGAATATGGACCAGTCTGTGATCTCAAGACCGTGGCAGAGGTTTCAAAGAACAGGAGATTTTACCCGACAACCAGTATCAGGTCGACCAAAAGTCACAACCCCTCGCCAAGACCGATATCTGGTAATAAGAGCGCGACGACAGAGGGGCAGAACTGCCAGAGCACTGGGTTCGGCACTCACAGTCGCTACAGGAATACGAAATTCGAGACAAACTGTTTACAGGAGACTCAATCAAGACGGCTTGTATGCCAGATGACCAGCAGTTCGCGCTCGTTTGAACTGCAGTTTGAAATATCAACACTGGAGTGTGGGAGAGTGGGCCAATGTGATGTTCAGTGACGAGTCCCGGTTTAGTCTGATTAGTGATTTTTGGCGGGTAACGAAATGTAGGGATCGTGGAACACGTTTTGAACCAAGAAACATGGCGTAAAGACATTATTTTTTTTATCAAGGGGAGTACTGGTATAGCCAGGCATCATGATGGATGGCCGCACAGACCTCCATTTCTTTGACACGGGGTCTGTGACTACTCAAAGATACAAACTAAGTGAGCCTTATGTTCAATTGTTTCGAGGTGCTGTCGGTCCTGACTTCATATTCATGTATGACAATGCGCCATGTCACCGAGCGGTGATGATTGATGACTTCCTTGAAATGGAAAACATCCAGCGCATGTCTTGGCCTGCGAAATCTCATGATTTAAAACCAATTGAGCATGTATGGGATATGCTCGGGAGACAAATTGTAGCCCTCTCGCACCCACCAAGCTCCGTTACAGAACTGAAGAGAGCTCTCCAAGAAGCTTGGAACCGTTTGAGCCCACAACTCATTCATCATCTCATAGCAAGTGCGGTAAATCGCTGTGCAGCGTGCCTGGCTATCAGAGAGAGGTGATCACACGCCTTATTAAACTGCAGCATTAGTACTTTATTTAATGTTTTCTTTCATTTTTTTCTGTAAAGTGTGAATCCTTGCTATGCTCAGTTTTCTTTCAATTTGCTACTTCGGATAATAAAATTAATTATTATCATTCTTTTGATTTGCTTCCTTATATTTTATAGCCATATTACACTCGAATATCACGTTTCCCGCCATTCTGATTTACAGTTTCTTCTTTATTCCCATACTTATGAATTATGCTTAACTTTTGGACACCAGTATATAAATATACATATATATATATATTAGTAATAATTAAATATGACGTTTCCGAAAACATGTAACTTAACTTGAAATAGTTTTAAATATTTAAGACAAGAGTAGGTGGACTTTTCTAATAAACGGCTACTTCCAAATTTTTAAGGTGTTACAAATCACCCAGTGTGGTAGATTTGGCCATTCTCTTGTTAAAATTGTATGTATTATTTTCTTAACAATTGTTTTCGACATTATACTCCTCTTTTAAAATATAACACAGAGTACATTTTTTATTACAAAAACACAAACTTGTCAAGAATGTTTGAAGAATTATGGGCGACTACTAGACCTAGGAGCATAAACTTTTTTAATGCTGAGAATATAGAACATACTTGATCCGATGAATCTGAAATCGACGTATGTGTTTACATTTGCTAGTTTCCGATTCTTACGCCATCGCGTGACAGGACGTCATCACGAGAACCCTCCACCTATGCGCGGGGTGTGGAATGATTTCTCAATAACTAATCCTGTGCTATCGTGGGAAGAGCTGATCATCAATTTTAATTTTTTCCAGCAGGGGGCATGCCGGGAAATATTCATATATTCGGCTGGGATCGTAGTGATTGCTTTTTTTTTCTCCTACTGAGGCAGTAAACATGATAATCGTCACCGTGCACTTTCAATAATGGTACATGTGTCGTCTACACATTTATCGAATTATTTGTTTAAGTGAACACAGTGCATCAAATGTGAAAAGCCAATTCTCCAGTCGAGCATCCGTCGGGTTTCCATAAACAGGTTTTAGTATGCACGTTGTTAGGTCTTAAGTAATCACGGTTACACTTTGAACTGTCTTGGCCATCCACTGGTCGATTGTGGTCGACTTAATGCCTATGTTTGATTTAAGAGATAATGAAATACTGATTTTTACTTTACCATTTAGAATCCTTATAGCTCTCTTGGTGCTCCTAAGAGAGACGCTGTAAGCACTTTACCGTTCTATTACTCTTGGCGTGTCATATTTAGAAATACCTAAATGCCTGCTTCAAAAATAATCACCAAAAAGCAGTGATATTCCATGTGCAACCTGCGGGTCACATGCAGCCCACCGGACCTTTTTATGTGGCCCGGTCATGGCCCATTCCTTTGAGAAATTCATTTATTTAAGAACAATATATTAGAAATTTAGTGGGAAACTCTTTCAATCAAGAAATTAAGTATATCAATTTTCGTTTTGATGTCGATGTCGTACGGATTCAAATTAATATTTTTCTTGTATTTGTAAAAGTATGGTTTATGATAACAAACAACATTGGAGTAGCAAACGTTTTATTAGAGGAAGTAATTTTTAACAATTTCTCATGTCTTTCAAGCTAAAAATATTCAAAAATTTAGGTTGCTTCAAAACGATTGGAAGTTTACTGTTTTGTAATGAAAAACAAACATGGTTTTGTAATTGTTTTTAAATTGTTGTGAAAATGTTCTATTTAAAAAATACCAATAAATATGAATTGTTCAATGACACTTTGCGACGAGGATCTCTTTCGAAAAGCGATATAAATAGGCTTTCTTGAATAATCTTTGCACCATGAGCGATATGTTTTATCAGTGGTAATGACACAGCGGTAACGAAAACTCCTATGAAATTTGTTATTTTACTGATAATCATATAAAACTTTTTATTGATGTAGAAATTATTGTTGTTTCTTATGCCAGGTAGTGTAGCTCAGCTACACCACAACCCCATAAAATCAAAAAAATCTCCAAACAATCCAGAAATAAGATAGGATTTCCTAAAACCTCGTAATATGAAAAGCTCAGACAATTCATATTATGATTGAAGGGGCCTGATCAGCCTCTCCCCTAGGATATTCTGGGAAGATTTTCCGGCACTGTTGAAAAGTCAGAGACTTGATGTGGCCACTAAAACAGCGTGACAGAGCCATCCACTGATACCTAGGAATATTAAGTTGGTGACACCAAGAGGTTTTTTACCAAAATACCAAGGGGATTCTCCAAAATGTATTCAGTTCTAACCTTTTAATAGAGGAGAATTCAGCAAAGTGTAAAGAAGTGTTTCTTAATTGCTCCTAACTTAGTGTTTAATAGTTACAAATGAATGTTTGACTGTATGTCTCTTGTACCTTCCTAAGCCGTTCATTCGTTTGCGATGAAACTTTGGGGAATAGTTTGACGCAAGCCTGCGAAGGGTTCGGAGTAATTGAGATCGAACGTTAAGGTGCGTTCCAGTAGATTAAGGTGTGTTAGTGGTAAATATACCTGTTTTTGAACTATTAGACGTAAACTTCGAGATTGGTGGGCATGTTCCTGTAGAGAGTTAGAGGTCCGCTACAAAAGGGAGTTTTATAAATATTGAACCCCAAGGGATGTCGCGACGGCTTAAGGGGCGTTATATATATAAACATTCCCGTTTTTGAATAATTCGAACCACATGGTAGAAATTTCTTAATCCATTTATTTCATGAAGTAGTGTTTTGTTACAAAAAGTGTTTTGAGAATCGCCCCGAAAAATCGTGGCGAGGTCGTAAGAGGGGCTACTGATAAATATTAGCATTTTTGAACTTTTAGACGTACAGACTTGAAATTTTGCTGGTATGGTTTCTTTCTTTTTTTCAATATAGATCCACCAAGAACAGATTTTACGTGAATTGACTCCTATTTGGGAGAGAGGGACTCTTGCTTGAACTTATTTATAAAGAAATATTCGTTATCGGACAGTAAGGGGCATTGAAATGAAACTCGTTTACGAGATGAAATAACCATGACAATTTTATTATCTCAAAAAGATAATTATACGCAGTAAACATACTCAAAAATAGTTGCCAAAACTGTTGGAATATTTAACCCTTTGCAACGCTAGCCGGTCGATTCCATCTCTGAGGAAGCTAGTAGGCTGCTGTTGGATCCTGACTTGGACCCATTCACACATTTCATTGTCCATTGTGAATTGATGTGTACGAATAACTCGTTTTAGAGGTCCAAAAACATACAAATCACACGGTGAAATGTATGATTTGTATGGTGGTTGTTCCAGCGTTTCCTAACGAACTGCTGCAATGTTGTCTTAATCACATTGACCGTGTGTGTGTGGGCATTATCATGGAGGAGAATAGCGCCATAGGACAACATACCCAGTTGTTTCGACTTGAGGGATCGTCTAAGGTTCTGTGGCTTGATAACGCTGGGAATAAGTCGCACGTTTTCCCTGCTTGCTCTGACGCTTGCTTTCCGTATTCAAAATGGTGACACCATGTTTCGTCACCAGTGACAATTTGTGACAGAAAACTCTAAATCCCCTCATGATAACATTGCAGATGAATCAACGACAGCGTCATTCGAGTATTGTACTGCTCGGTGGTCAGTTGGTGGGGAACTGACACAAATTTTTCGAAAGTTCAGTGTTGATGCTTTATTGTGTAAGTGGTGTCCACACTAAAACCCAATAACCGATGGATCTATTTCACGGTGATTTCGCGGTTGTTCAAGACTAAAGCATTCCCTTTCGCAATAATTTCCGGTGTGATCACACGATGAACCTGTACAGGTCAAGCATTATCTTCCAATAACTCGCACCTCTCAAGGAATCTTTTGCTCCATTCCACAATACTTGACGACCCAGACTGGACTCAATGTAGGCAGCCTTCATCCGTCTATGCGTTTCACAGCCTCCAACTCCCTCCACCGCTAAAAATTGAATCACTCCCATTCTTCCTACTTAATCGCCTGAATGTTTAATAGTGGAGGATAACTTTTGTTACCACCTTCCCTTCGGCGTGAAACCACACTGTCGCCATAAAACGTCAAACGTTGCTCTCGCGTTAGTATCTTTAATGATAGATGGTGACACCGTACACGTAGTTACGTGGTGCCACTTTAAGTGTAATGCAAAGCTAGACGCACTGACCATGTTTCATTTGAAATGAACCGCATAATACTTAAATAAATTACATTCAGTATGCATATTACTTTTGTTAAATGGAAATTCGATAAGAAAGATTTTACGAAAATCGACTCTTTTGAGGGGTGAAGGAACCTGTTGCGGCGTAATAAAAAAATACCCGTTTTCGAACTACTATACCAACAGTAATGGAATTGGGTATGTACGTTTCTGTTATTGAATTGAACGGGTTTATGGAATGGGTCTTATAGAAATCGACTCTCAAAGGCGATTACAGGAGCTAAGTCACTAAAACATTCAGTTTTTGATTTATTAGATTTAGACTTGAATTTCCAACAAGTATATTTATTTTATTGAGTAGAGGTCCACTAAAAATGGTTTTGTGGAAATCCACATGAGTAAAGATATGAGAGAGTAAAATATAAATCTACTTTAAATTTAGAATTATTATTGGCAGTTCTGTCCTTTTTAATCAAGAATTATAAGAATACTTTTCAGTACAACTGAATTCTTAATGTGAAGATATAAATAATATATATACATATAAACAGTATATATGTTAGGATAGCATCATGAAATACCCATCAAAGCTGACGGGTAACGGCTAGTGCGTGATAAATACAGAAACAAAAATAAAAATATAAAAATAAAATAATAAATACAAGCAAAATAGAAGTTTAAAATTTGGATCCAATTTTTCACATTTTAAATTTCCTAGGTCATTATGGTCTTAAGGCAATTTCTCTTCCCTTCTTTCCTATCAATCATGTTGCTTCCCGGATAAAACAGCTTATCATATGTGTGCAGTCCGGCAGAAAAAGAGGCTGAGTACCTCTGCCGCATTTGATTCCGCTCTGTTTATTAAATTTATTATAACATTTAGCTAAACTATTGTTACTTCCAAGGCAAAAAAATATTTGTAACACATTATAAAATACTAAATTCATGTACTTTACTTGATTTTTCTTTTAGATGTTATTGAATCCAATGTGTTTATAAAAATATTTATGTTGTAATATTGGTATCAAGTAGCTGAGTTTGTATTAACTTTGTACTCACGGCAATGTGAATGTTATTGATGACGGAAGGCTATGTAAAGATGACAACAACTCAGCTGACATCCTTACCTCTGTGACGACTTCCTAAGAAGTGGCACACACGCCTACACATGCCGAAGTGGACATTTGAAAGCAGTGCCTCGCTTGTGGGTTGGAGACAGTGCACGTAGATTGGCGTCCTTATCCTTTGTCTGACATTTGGACTGTCGACGCTGGTGTGACTGATAACACAATGGACTGGACATAACTACATTATGCGTGTCCATGGACAGTACTTGGCTGTCTTAAAAGACTGGCACCTGGGTCGGACAAGTCTTTCTTACGGAAACCATGGAGAGGGATCAGAGCCATTGTTATGCCTACACCAGTATTAGGCTAGTGAGACTGAAGTGCAGGGTTCAAAGCCTTGGGCCTGCCAATGGGAGTCGACGAGGGGCGTGTAGTTGACTCGCCCCAGCAGTTTAAATGGTCGATTCGGAAAAGAAAGGGATCGATTCCCGAAAAGAACGGACGTTTACTTGATCTAGAGGGAAGAAAGAATTATGGGAGCAAGTGCCCTCAGGAGAGAAATGATCTCTCTTCACGTGTAGTCCTGGTCACAGGGGTCGAGAAAAGTATGCTGACGGTTTCTGAGCCCGATCTGGTGAGACTGAGAACATCGTGTGGCAAGTGCCCTTCGGACAATTGAACGAGGTTTCCGAATAATAAGACTAATGACTGAAAGAAACGCGATAACTGGCTAGGCAATTCGGCAATTATTTCGACACTTGACTTCAGTTTTTTTCTCTGCAAAACAAAATGCTACAGGCATTGCGTTTATTTATAATTTTAATTCATCTAATATTTAAGTATTCTAGAAATAAAAATATTTTTAATGCTACAACAACAATGTCATGTTTTAACACAAACGATTTCAGGCGGACCCAGAAGAAGAAATCTAATGGTGTTACGTCGGGGAGTGTGGAGGGCAAGTAATAGGTCCTCCAAGAAGAAGAATC
>BMAO01024226.1:0-21211 GCA_019973975.1 Trichonephila clavata
AAGAATCAATTTAAGTAAATAATTTATTATTAGTTTCATTGTTGTATTGACATTAATCTACTCATAAATATCTCATCGAGTAAGTATGTTTACAGATTTTATTGAACTCACACAATTTTATAAATCTTTTAATGTTATTTACCATTTCTCTAAATAAAATTACATAATTAAATATTTTCTAAGAAAAGGGTTATATTGAATTTATTATAAATCACATGTCTTATTTTTATTGCTCTGCAAAAGATCATTCTTGTAAAATATTTTGTAAATATGTATACAAGTTAACTTTCGTTAGTGGGTTATATACAGTTTTATACAGCATTAATACATTGTTTTTATCTCTTATATACACGCTACAGCTCTTCTGTAAGAAATAAAAAAAACTATTCATATACAAGAAATATTATTTTTTATTGTTAAATATATATAAACATACCAAATAATCATAAATAATTTCTTGAGTAAATATTTATATATACATACATCCACAACAACATCTTTATTTATGTCCTCAACGTTATTTCCCACACTCTTCTAGATGCCACTACAGGCTCTAATACCATCTTAGAAAAGGGTATGCTGCTAGTCTAAAGTACTCGTAAATATTTGTGAAAACTTGGCTATCACATTCTCTTTGACACCCCTCAAGAGAATACTTGTTTTGAGATTTATGATTCGTCCTAACATAGGTGCTAATTGTGGTACCTCACCTTAATATACTTTCAAAGGAAGGTTTCTCAGACAATGGACCGACTGACATCTTTTCAGAAATGCCACTTCAGCTCTGAATGGTTGTTCTCCGAGTTCTCGTAATTAATTGAGCTCCGATTGTCAAGTTCTCATAAAGAGAACATATCGTTTTTCGTTTGAACATTAGTTTAAAACTTGAGACACGGCCCCGAGATTTTGGTATCCCACTACAGCTTTTGAAACAATCGAATCTGACAGTATCGTCAAGTATATTTGGAATAATTCTAACTCTAAAGGAAATCCATTCATTCTGTCGAAATATCTCCGAGATATATTTTCCAATGACGTTGTCGAGTTGGCGTCTTCTGTTCGTAAATATGTTTTGATTTCGAGAATATTTTGTATCTGTGAAAGAATTGAAACGTATAATTGGGTATCTTACTGATGCTTAGCTCTGCAAAAACAACTCAAAAGAATTGCGAAATGAAAGTATTAGATTTCGTTTTGATTTTTGGAATTCATTTTGAATGTTGTAACTTAATACTACTGAATCAAAAGTTATTTGTGAAAAATGTCTAGATCTGTCCACTTGTGAATTTATAAGTATTTTCACCAATAATATTGACATGCTAATATTGTATTATTTCATACATTTCATGGATCTTTTTGTGAAATATAACAAGTAATCTCTCAATTTATTGCTTATTTATTTGAAATGAATTAATAAAATTCGAATAGAAATATTTTTAAAATTGTTCACTTGTTTTCAATATTTGGATGTTATTTTGTTTTTCTTGCATATAATTTATTATCCTAACACTTTAATAAAATTTAATTTTTCCTTGGAATTGATATTATTTTCTTTTACAAGAAATAGGGTAAATGCTTGTGCTTTAATTTGTACAAAACATTCATGAAACACAGCGAATGTATTTTAAAACAAACTTTTCTGAAATTCATTTATTATTATAAAAAGGAAATTTAAATGCATTGAATGTGAAAATGTTCAAACCAAAGTATACCAAAATTTCCAATATTAAATATATCGCCATAAGTTCTTTGCTTAAAGTTTAAAAACTGTTGTTCGAATTAATGAATTATTCTAGTTTTTTCTATGTTTTATTTTCCAATTATTAACATGCAAAGTAATAAAAATCGCTGGGTACACACAATAATGATAATTGATTCCCACCATGGGTTATGTGGAAATAAAGGAGCTAGATACTATTTCGTCACTAATACAAGACTCAATATTGATAAATTTTTCATCAAAGGTCTTCATTAAATCCACACAGAAATAATAATTCAAACCAAAATTCGCATGTAAGCATTCCCTTTAAAACATATGATCTGTATCATGCGTAAGAAATTTTAAAAACTTGATTTATAAGTTATTTTACTACACTTTTGGTTTGAGTAATTTCACAGACAGTGCATTTTCGATTCTAAAAGTAAAAGCAGAAATCATTTTCAGACAAAAAAAATTATGTAAAAAATATATATATACTTAAATACTTAATTAATAAAAACATCTGTTTTTTAAAAAAAAAATACAATAATACATATTTTCTACCGAAGGAAAAAAAAAACACCTCAGCACTGATACCGCTTTTCATTTATCCAACCTCCTTGAGAGAAACTATTTCTATTAAAGGTTTGGCAATTTCTAACTGAAATAAAGAATGAGTCTTATCTTCCTTTCTTCAGGAAATAAAAATTTTAGATTTGTTCTCAACGCCTTGTAAATTCCTAAGACCGGCAGTTAAGGGTGAAAAAAATGGGAAAACAAAATATAAACTTCACACAACAAAACGCTTTGTCTCAAAACTCTTTGCAAGTGACAAGTTGAGATTTTTTTTCATCCTCCGCATTTTGTCTTTCTAGAAGGATGATAAATGGTCTTGGATGTTACCAAAACCTTCGATAAGGATATTATTTTTTAACACCACTGAATACTTCCTAGACGTTGATGAGATAGGAAAGGAGTACAACATTTATCATTTTTTAGTGTCGCGCAATATGTATTCTAGTAACATGAACTACCTGTTCGGCGGTCGATGCCAAGTATAATGCATGCGAGATTTTGTTGCCAAAGTAGTTGATGTAAGAGAAGTGCTATACCCCCGAATATATTTGCAGTGCTTGTGTCTGAGATGGGATGGGGTTGCCTCTTTAAGGTAAATGGTCATTATTTATACGATGGAAAGCAAAACCTACTTTGGACAACAATTCTGCTTAAAACAAGAAATCTTTTATGAATTTGTCTATTCCCCTTTTTAATATCCTTTTCAAAAAGCACAATTTAAATTTTTTTTATAAGCTCTGTGACGGATCCATACGCGGCTTTACTAACCCCTTGAGGACTCTTTAAGAAAAATATTTACTTCAACCAACTTTCGCCGAGTGAAGGAAGCGTGATTATGCAAATTAAGTATATTATATAAATTCTGTATTATGAATTGGCAAGTTAGTTGGAAAGTGAAGGATCGTGGAATGATTAAGTGCATTTGGAGTTTATCAATGAAAGATTACTGAGAGTGGATCAACCGACGGTGATTAAATCCAAATAAGGATTGCCTTCAAGGTCTAAGTGTAGGACTCAACTTCATAAAAGTACAGGTATCGTGATCCTTATTTAAATAGAAGTCTGGCTTATTAGTGCGCAATGTAGTTGATATTGAGCTCGTTTAAGTTGTCTTGGAATCAGTTGAGGGTCCGTATTATTATCCCCAGGCTATTGAGTCTCACCTCCGCACTATACTATCTGATCTGTTATCTTAATTAGATTGTTTTTGTGTCTGCTTGGTATTTTGGTGACAATAAAATAATTAGAGTGAATCATGTCTACTGATAATTCAGTTTCTCTCACACACCTAGCCGGGTCTGAGGGTAGAAAAGGGTTTTCAGAGGGAAGTAGGAACCGACCGGCATTACAACTCTAATTATAATACCTAACTAATCTTAACAACAGAAATCTTAAAACGAATCAAAACTGCGATGGATCTATCCGCGTTATTTCTTTAACATAAGCCTCTAGGGAAATCTTTGGGCTATTAATTCGAGTTTACTTGCAACCAACCCTCTGAAGAAGCAAACGTGATTATTCAGATTAGCTCGGATATATATAGTCTAGGTTTTCAAACTAGCGAGATGGAGAGATAGAGAAGTGAGGAGAAGGGGAGATTGCTAACGATCAGGTATTATTCTGTTTTGTAGCGCATTTCAGAGATTAGATAATTGAAAGAATTAAAGTGACGATTGGTCACTTAAATTATAGCTCAGATTGGTTAGAGTTAAATTGGTAATATTTATTTAAATCTAAGGTGACATACGCGTGGTTTTATTTACATTTATTACAATTTTGTTTTCAAATTTATGCTTATTTTCATTTCACCATTATTCTTCTGTAAAATGAATGATTGACAAAGTTCTCTTAAAATGTTGAAATATGGTAGCATAGAAAAAATCGGCATGGTTAATAATTTTATTCTTCAAAAGTAACATTGTTATGTTGTTGTTATATGGCTCTGTCAACTCATGATGCCACACTTAAGATTAGCCGAATAAAGGGGTTGATGCACGTTGCATTTTTCAAGTCACAATGTACACACATTAACGTGGTGGGGAAATTTGGAAGGTGAGCTATCAAATCAGATGTCCTTGTCACTTGACGGTTATTTAAAACTAAGAAATCTATAACCAATAATTCTCATATTTTTTCACAGTACGATGTTTATAAAAATGAATCAATTGTTGGAAATAAGCCTTCAAACTGCCATTATCTCAATTTTCTACTTTACTTGAAATTTCCGCAAGGCAAAGTATAAGCAAATCGTGATGTTATTTAATTACACAGCTATCGAAGGTGCCACTTCTAGTTTACATAAAGCTTTGTATAAATCTCTTTTCTCTAATGGCATCACTTCTTCCCTTAATATATAAATGAATAGGAACTGCTTATTTGAGAGATTGAAAGATTATTATTATGACTGTTTCTTAAGATGTTAGCACAATAGAATGATGGATTTATATGATTAGGTTTGGGAATTTAACTGTTTGTCTTAATGTTAGTAAATTTAATGTTTAAAGTGTTTCAGACTTTGATTTAATGGTTCGTGAGCATAACTACGTAAATGATCACTGATTATTTCATTATAACTTGCATAATCATCTGATAACAATCATCTAATTTCCCACATTAGGCTTTTTTGAAGCTTTTGATACCTTAAAAGCCAAAAGCGTTAGTGGAATCCAAAGCACGTGGTTTTGATTTCGCTTGTTCAAACTGTGTGGTTGATGTTACAAGGTTGATAAAATTTTATTTCAAAGTATGCGCATGAAGTACGTTTTGTGAATGAGCTACTTTCTCAAGTTTTATCTCCATTACAGGACAATGGTTCGAGATTATGAAATTTACTAATAATTCATTGCGCAGTTATAATAAGAGGAATCGCTGCTCAAATTTATAAAAACAAATAGAATTAAAGAAGGAAAAAAAACTAAAATGTGTTCATTTCCCACATCTTCCTCAAATTGATCTTTCATGGCAGTCGCTACCTAAAACCATGTGATTTCGATTTTCCACCAAAAAATAAACTTACCGTTAAGTTTATCCAATTCCTTTAAAATGATTTTATGCTTTAGAAGAATGAAAAACAGATAACTAAGTAATATATAATATAGTTAAATAGTTTTACTTGCGGAAATACTTCATAGCCATCATGCTGCTTATGATTCTTACATTAATAAATCGATCAATACGTAAATATTTTAGTTAAGTAAAAATATTTCATATGCATAAGAAATAAGCACATACAATAAAATGAAATATTACTCTGGTATAAGAATTTCTCCCCAGGAAAAAAGCTTAAGTTAAAAAGTTTCAATTAAGTTAACATTTTACTAACATAAATATTTATCTTACATAAAAATTTGCAAAACATCATACATTTCAATGGTTTATTAAATAAATCATTTAAACTAATGAGATGTTTCAATTTTTAAATTCTTGCTTTTATAAACATTTGAATATTTCTATGAAAATAAAATCAAATAAACAAATAAAAAACGAAGTATGCTAGTTATTTAAAATAAAGAAGTACCAACAATATTTCGCTAGAAATAAATAATACATTCCAACTATGTGAATTTTTATAAATGATTTGTATATAACCTTTTGTAATAAATAATCACAATATACATATAAAGTCGTAAAAAATTCTAAAATTTTATTTTACTTTCGCTTTATAGTTTACAAGAAAAAACTGATGCATTTTTTACAAAATGCAACACTTAAGATAAATTGGAAGCTACAGTGATTTCATTTTATTGCTAAAATGGTATATAAAATATAACTAAATTCTAATGAGAATTTTTCTGTACTTTTTTACGTACTAATATGATTTTAATAACACAGCTGACGTCTTTGAAAAAAAAATACCACCGTATAGATTTTAAATTTTTAACCGCTGCACGTGTATTACATGCATTTCAGTTTTTTACATCAGCAGATACTTTTGCAAAAATAGTGCTTCGGGTTTATGTCATCTTAAAGAATTACGAGGAATTTTGGTGACAAAATCCGTAAACTTAAAACACACAGTCAAGTGCAAGATATAACGTAATCCCATAATTTCCTCACAACATCGCGATACATGGTCATGGTCAATGCAATGCATGGTCATGGTCAATGCGATACATGGTCATGGCTAACGCGGTAGATGGTCATGATCAACGTGATACATCGCAGTTATGGCTGCGATACTTGACCGGCGTATACAATTGACAGTACTCATTAATTTAATAGAGTGAGGCCGATGCGCGCTAAATTTGTCGAAGGTCAAAATCCTCACATTGGCATGATTTGGAAATTAGAAGAATGTTGTTTCATATCAGATGTCGTCAAATAGCCTAAAGCTCTTCTGTAATTACAAAGTACGACATCTCCGTCACTTGACCCTTGTTCAAATATATGAGATCCGTTGCCTATAGCCAAAAAGAGGTTGCTTTGGAGTGCAATGTGTAAGAGAAAATATCAAATCAAATCAACCATTCTACACCACACATTTGACTTTTAAGCTTATTTTCATTCAACATGTTGCTTCCTCCTTAATTTCACTCATAAGATATTTAATTGAATCAGAAATAGAGCAATTGGTTTGACTTATGCAAAGCCGCCTCCGAAAATCCCTGCAGTAGCCATTGAAACGTCTGGTTAGTTTGCCCCCCCCCCCCATTAACTGACGTATCAGATAGATATAATAGGTCATTGACTGTAATTTTACGATTTTAAACCTCAATTAAATGATGATACTTGGGTTTTCATTTCCAAAATTTCTATACCACACGACATAATGCTTTTATGTAGAAAATTAAATGAAAAGAGGGATTGTAATATTTTGTTAAATTTATTAATGTGAATTGTAAATATAACACTCTTCTGCATATATCTTATGTTATAAATAAGAATCCAAGATGAGGTGGATCATTATACTTATAGAGTGTCAAGAAGCATCGAAAATCGTTTTTCTTATAGATTACTGGTCATTTAATGGTCAATCGTAGAATTTTATTAAATTTATGTGAAAAGTTCATCATTTTGTAAAATAAAGTCGAATGAAGTTTGAGCTAAAATTAGATATTTTATGTACAATTGGATTACTAAAACTATAAATTTGAAGAAATTTTTAACAGAATGAAAATATAACATTCATACTTAAAATCACTTCGTCTTAGAATTAACTATTACTATTTTCTGATTTATTTCAAATTTCACAAGTTAATTTAATAGTATTTTTAGTCTAAGAGAATATATGACGCTACCCAGGTATTTAGAAGCAATATTCTAAGGGATTAAAATATTTATATTTAAAAAAATATGCTTATAATAATTTAAAATTTATAATTATTTGTGCAGAATATATATATATATATATGTGTGTGTGTGTGTGTGTAAATTAAAAAATTCACAAAAAATTACTAACTATTTAGTCTTAACTATTGGTGAGAAAACTTTCTAATTTGACGATTTGTTGCATTCAGAAGAGTTTTTCAATTAGTTAGTTCACGGAATCATAATGTAATTAAACACAACAGCCTTAATGTATAGTCAGCTTAATTACTCTTTTCAGTTTTTTAAATAATGTCTAAGAATTTTTTCATCTTATAAATAATAAACAATCTCATCCAGGTTACTTAAAAATGTTCTTTAGCTGTATTCAAATACATGTAATATAAATTTCATTTTAATATTGGGGAATTTTATATATGTACTTGCATTTTATTAAAACTAACCTAGAATAGTTATTTTGTAAAAAGTCTTAGTGACTATTATTAAATAAGTATTCCGAATTTTACGTTAACTTTATTCTAGAATAATTAATTGCTTCTAAAATTAATAAAATAAAGTAATATAATACTACAATATGATATAAAATTCAAACACACTAAACCTGAAAACGCGTACACACACAATACATTATTTTTCAAATTAGAATTGCAAACATTTCAAAATAGTTTGCGAAGTTTATTAAGATGAATCTAAATTAAACGCACTTAAAATAAATTATAGTGTATTATTAAAACTATGTAGTACTATTTATTTTGAGAAATCAGCTAAAATTTAATTAATGCAAAACAATTATGAGACCAGTATTTTTGTAGAAATTTTAGATTCTAAGAAATTGAACAAATGTATGTTATGAGCTAAATAAGGTATTTAATATTACAAAACTCTCTCTTTAAACGGAATTATAACGTATTTTAAAAATAACTCACAAAGGAATAAATCCGTTTGTACAATAAATAATTTTAATTTTTTTATAATAATGTGATGGAACTTGTAATTTATAATTATAATTAAGTGGAAAAGAAGTGATAAAAAGTTTTTTTTTCTTATTATATTTTAATTTTGTTATTTCTAGTAATACAACTTTTAAGCTTTGAGACCGGTTGAATTTTAACATTCAAATTAATTTATACGAAGGGTCCTAATGGAACGAAGATTCCAACACACTGCGATACTTGAAAACCACTTGTCACGATGCTCCTGACACTGGCCATTTCACTATCATCGATAATTATTGAAAATACATACTTTATTAATTCAAAAGCACTGCGTATTAAAATAATAAGAATATAAAACTTTTCTAATACTTTCTAAATCATGAATAAAATTGTGTTACTTATTCTCACATTTCTGTTTCGTAATTTATAATTAATAATAAACTGGTAAAGTTATACACTTGAAAATGTGTATATAGTTTATCATAATAAAAATAAACAAAACAAAATCATTTCTAAAATTAATTAACAATAATAAGGAATTAGCATTTTCTATTCCCTGTGACCCGGCTAGATGTGTGGGAGGAACTAAATGATCAGACATGATGAACTAAAAATTATTTATTTATCTCTATATTCAACACATACACTAATAACACTCTAATTAAGGTAAATTTGATCAATCAGAAGACTAAGGTGAGACAAGTTAGCGTGGGGATGATATAACTTATATAAAGCTTGTTTTATTAAGGACTAGTTAATGATTTAACTATCTAACTTCTATTTAAAATAAGATCACAGTACCTGAGCTCTTGCAATCCTTTAATCTTTTAGACGTGGCTTTAAACACTTCTCCGATAGTGGAACTAAGGACATTCCGAATTTCCAACTTCTCGCGTCGTACGCTGTTTACGTATACGTACTACTGCCGGGTTGCTAGCTTCTCATCTATTCACTTCACATCCAAGCTATCCTCACTTTATTAACCTTCAATTCTCACTTCACTAACTTTCAAAACTCGCGAAAACAGAATATATATTTTAAACAACTTAATTTGCCTAATCACGCTTTTTTTTCATCGGAGAAAGTTGGTTGAAAGAATGATGGCCTAAAAGGAATCCGCAAAGAGTTAGTGGAAGGAACCATATAGATCCGCCACAAATTTAGTAGTTTTACCTACTTTTTTACAAGGAAACTAAAAAAAAATCAGATTAGTTCATCAGCCAATTTTTCTTCAATTTGGTTTGAAATTGTATTCTGGCGACGCAGATAGACAACGCATTAAACTTATATAAATGGAACACATTTACGTTCTCCCATTTCTAATCAAAATCCAATAGCATACGTATCAGTTACAATTGTGGCCTTGGTCATCAGGGTTGCGAACTCGAGAGTTTCGTTTTTGAGTCTTTGAGTCCTGGTGCTATTGAAGATTCGTCGTATAAAAAAATGTCGAGGCTTAAAGTTCTCGTGTTGGTATGGTGAGAAAGTTTTGAGAGTCGAGTACTAATTTAAGTGCTCTTGGTTTGTCATTAGACTTTTGTTCAAAGTGCAACGTTAATAACAATCGAATCATAGTTGTTACCATGAAAAGTAGAATACAATGTTAATTATGTGTGTGTGTGTGAATTTCATAATAAATGAACTTTTAATCAGTACAACTTATAAATGTTAATGTTTCCTTCAATTAAGAACACGAGTCATATTTTAATTTCACTAAATATAATATTTTGACATTGTTTGCACGTGAGATGTTAGAAAATGTTACATAAAGTTTAACACATTCATTTTGTATCACGTTTTTATAATTTGACACTGAAAATTGTTCTGGTACAGTACATCCAGATATGATAATAAATCTTTGAAATAACAAGGTTAACTCCATTTAAAAATAAGAAGCAGCTATTTTCGCCACTTAATTCTACTCCACTTCAACTTTAGAAACGTGGTTAATGAATAATTACAATATTCATGACAGCAAAATTTCAAAGAATTCTGTGTGATGGGGCAATTTAAAATTTATTTTAAAATATTTTTCTTAAATTAAATTCTTCTCAATATTTTATCTGTATTACATTTTACTTCCTTTGAAAGATGCTTGAGTGGCTAAAACACATTGTAAGCCTTTCTTTGCTAAGAAACTGTAATTTATAGTCCTATACGTTGAAGAACGTATTTCATAAAATTTAAGAACTCGGTGTCCTAAATATGACAGCTTAAGATTGTAGGAAATTAATTGGGTTTCTAGAATCAAGATTATTAAGTAGAGGAACTATCAGTTACTTTTAAGCTACTGACAAATAAATATGAGTAGAGTTCTATCTAACTTTTTGAGAACTTATATAGAGAAGGAGAAATGTTGCTGCTCCTTAATACTACCAATTCTCATTGGAATTATAGTTACATTTTCTACAGATAGAAAACGCATACAAATGTTTTCATAACTATTAACTAACGTATAACTATTATTACACGAAATTGTTTATTTGTCCTACGTTTTCTTATTACACAAGCAATCAGTGGGTGGCGTGGTTGGTTGGTCGCTGGCCATCTGCACCTAAGGCTGCGGGTTCAATCCCGGCCCATGTTGGTGGATTTTCGTGATGCAGAAAATCGACAGCTGCCATGTCGTATGAAAAAGATCTCTAGAGTGTCTGTAGGAAACTCTAGGCAAAACTAAATCCTAGTTCATGTTTGCCTCATCAGAACTCAGGTGCCTTCCTCTGGTGAGGAAACAGAGCGTCAAATATACTTGCAGTAATTAGTATCGCCTGGTGCCGCATTAAAGAGTGATACCATCTAAAGGAATGTACTAGGTCTGCCCCAATGGTAAAAATACCAATCCTCAGCCCCATTGGATAAAAAAAATGTTATTGCTCGCAAGCTTCAAAATAAATCTTTGGAGAAATATAAAAATATAAACTTGTACGTAACAATTTTTGTTCTTTCCTTATGTTATATCTGTAGAGCAATTTAAAAAAAATTTAAATACTATTAAAGAAATATATGATATTTTTTTTAATGCTAAGGTGTAATCTTAGATAACTGCCTCCTGTTAAATGCACTGGTGTTCAAAATTCAGAAAATTTGCATATTTTGTCGAATTTTGCTAAAAGATTTGAACGAAATGTAAAAATACTCTCCTTTGAAACAAATATGCATATCTTGTGTGTCGAATATGTAAGCGTATATGTATGTATAGGCAGAACCGCTAGAGTCACAGGATTTATAAGCACAAGCGCCGAAATCTGCAATTCGATCGCCAGCACACTTGTAATGGATTACCCGCGTTATTCCTTAGTGTGAGAGAGTTGGAAGGAAGATTAGACATAGTCAACGTAAATTCTATTTTATAACAATTCTCAATTACGGCACAGTTTCAACAACTCAAACTAAGGAATACACCAATTACTAAGTATATGAAGATATCGCGAGGTAGACGAAATACTAGGATAATTAAAAACAAATTGGATCACTTACGTCTAGGTAATAAGCCTTCCAATTCAATTCGTTCTAATCCAAATTTAACGCTTAAAGTTAATTGACCAAATTTTCAATCTTAATATTAATTAACTAATTAATGTTCTCTTGCCTAGCTTCGCGTTAATAAATCACTACTATCCGTTAGTAGTCTAGCCTCTTTTTTTTAACTGGAAAGTTTAATTTTTATGTACAAGTCTTAAGTTACATAATCACATCTTCTTCGGAGGAAGGTTTTCAAAAGAATAAATTTTAAAAACCCATTTTCCCCCTAGAGGACTATTAGAAGAACGTTAGTAGTCTAGCCTCACGGATTACCTCACCTCACCTAGCCTCACACCCATTACAACCTCACGGAATTTCTTGTTTTTTTTCTTTTTTTTTCTTTCAGAAATCAATAAAATATTAAAATTCAAACATTAAAATAGAGTAATCACCGAAATTTAGATGATGAAATGAGGTAGAGAAGTGTGGGCAGATTAGAAGCAGGCCAGTTTCAAATCCTCATCAGTAGAGAATTCAATTTAACGCCCAGCTTCGTGTTCAACTTATTAAAACTGTTTTAGGAAAAGAAAGCCGTCGAGAGAATGCCTGGGCACGGTCATTCAACACCCACGATGACCAGAGAAGATCACCATATCTGCATAAAAAGAGGCATAACAGGATGTTACAGCTTCTCAACTCTCTTGTAAACTGTATGGGGCCACAGGAATCCAAATTTCAATGTTTTGAATTTCCAAGCTGTTTGTAAGAAGACCTGTTGTTTGCATCCCTCTCAGTTCTGCGAACAGTGGAGATCATGTAAACTCATCCAGATATCATGGAGATTGGAGCGATGGTGACCATTTTTTTTCACTGATGAATACCAGTTAAGCCTAAAAAGTGATTTTCTCAGTACTTTTATATGGAGACAACCAGAGACCGGCTACCTGCCTTCCAATGTGCAGAAATCGACCTTTATAGCAGCGGAGGCTTTGCAGTCTGGTCAGGCATCCCGTTGAATGGCTGCACACACCTGCATGTTTTTGAAAGAGACACTGTAAATGCTGTTAGGTATAGGGAAGAGGTCTTGGAGCCCTACGTTTTCCTATTCTCGGGTGCAGTTAGTCCTTATTTTATTTTATGGATGGCAGCCTCCGTAGAGTTCATCTTGTCGACGAATTTCTGGTAAGGGACAATATTCCCATGATGGATTGGCCAGACAGATCTCCAATTCTCATCCATATAGAGCAAGTCTGGGAATCTCTGGGGAGGGCAACCTCATTTCTAAGACCATCGAAGACATGAAAGCAGATTTGATGAACAATTAGTATTACTTTTGCCCCAGGAATTAAAAATTTCCCTTATCTGCCGCATAAAATCATGGTGGCCTGTATATCTGTAAGATAGGAACATACCCCCAATAATTTTTTTTTGTGTTCTATTCGATAACAGCTGTTTCACAATTTTCTACTCCTATGAGTAATACACATGATCATGCCAGTGTGTTATAACTGTTGAATGATTATTTTTTTGTATTACATCATTCCTATGAGAGCACAAAATTTTATTAAAATCTGTCCTGGAGAAAATTCTGGAGAAAATCTTCCAAATCGTAAAATTTTCCTAATATTTAACACTATATAGTGAATATTTTTTATTTATCTTGTTTCAATATTCAATATATGTTTTATATTTAACGGTCGTATCAGAATATGGTGTGAAAAAATTTTAGGACACTTTCTTATAATTTTAAGTGTTACAGACTGATGCTATTATATTATCATTACTTAATGATTAATGTTAGTGAGTAAATAATAAACAAAATTATTAAACACTAATAATGTTAAAAATATTAACATGCTCTAAAAATAACTTCTAAATATAAAATAAAATTCTATATTTTACATAAAATGTACCTTAAGCCAAAATATATATTTTTCATAAAATAAATCATTTATGTACCTTCCTAAATATAAATAGCATAAGCTTACAAATCCGATGTATGCTTTTACATTCCTTCAAATATCTTGGCATTTAAATTTTTCTTATATTAACACATACTTTTATTCTGATTAATATAAATGTAAATTTGTTTTCATTTCAAATGCATAATAAAACAAAATAAAGAAAAAAAAAACTTTTGTAAAAATCATACTTTTAAAATGTAAGAGAAAAAATATAATTAGAGTTATAAAACCTAGTAAAACGTATATTCATATAGATGGAGGAAACTTAGTAAATAATAAAGAAAAGATACTAAGTATAGTTTTAGTAATATTGCTTTTCTAAGAATTGGTATTTTTTAAAGAAAGAAGGTAAAAATTATATTTTTCACAAAAATATTCTTGAAAGATTTTCATAAAGTAACATTTTTACGAAGTTAATTTACAATGAAGCGCTTTTTTATTGCCATTTAAAATGAATTTAGCTATACTATGGTTATTCACAAAGGAGATGCTGTCATAAAAATAAAAAAAATGAATAAGAATTTATACTATGTGTTATACGTTTGTTGTTTACTAAAACGGCTTTAGTTGGAAGATTTACAAGCACGTTAGTATTTAAGCTTTTTGTTTCTTGTAGAACGAAAAGCTGCAGTCACTTAGGTAAAAAATAATTTGTGAGTATTCTAAATATTTGATGAGGTATATTACTTTGAAAATATATTGTTTGGTTATTTTTAAACACCATTGCTTCTAACTAGAATATTATGCTTTCGCGTATAAAACAAAATCTTTGTTTGGCCTGCAACAAAAAGGATAAACAATTGAGTTTTAGCATTTTTGTTTCAATATTTTTATTGCTTTGTGAACGTAATATTGAATTCGTTTACTGGCACCGAAACGAGCTATTTATAAAAATATATTGGTTGAAGACTTCAGTTGATAAAAAGTTGATCATTTATATTTTTGTACAATTATTAAATATGTTTAGAAATAATGAACTAAGAAGAAATCATGTAGCATTATCACATTTTCTACTTACACGGATAATATAATTTAACTTCATTTGATTAACATTTACAAGAATATTTAGTTTGATTATTAATTAACAAGATACTAATTACGTAAAGCATAAGTAATCGTATCTCTACAATACTTTAATCTCTATGACAATATTTATTCTCAGATGTATCCTAAACTCAAATCCATGACTAATGAGGATACTTAATTGTGATAGAATTCTTAAGTATTACAAAAATAGTTTCAATTTGCCTTTATGTTAGCCAACGTATTAGTTGTTATATCAATTAAAGTCTAATGAATCCACACAAAGCGCACTTACTTTATTAAAATTCATAGAATATTTAATTAAGTATGATGAACGTATAAATACGCTACTGGAAAATGTAACACAAAATTAAAATGGTATTTAATACACTTAACAGTCATTTGAGTGCACAAAATAGTTTACTTTTGTGTATAATAGTACAAATATACAACAGTACCTTTATTCTGACTATAAATATAGCCATTATAGTAAATACAATTTTCCTTAAGAAATAAATAAATGTGAGTGTTAAATTTTTAATCTTTATGACCTTATTTAGATGTATATATATACAATATAGATGATATCATCATTTTTGGCAAGCAAGACAACTTTAAACCTAACATTAATTTTTATCCACATTATCTTAATTTAATACAGACAAATAGTAATAGTTATTTAGCAAATTTTCTTGATATAGATATTAAATTAAAAGATAGTAAAATAGTTACTAATATTTATGATAAACGAGACGACTTTAATTTCAATATTATAAAATTACCTCATTGGAAAAGTAATGTACATATTTCTATACTCAGAAAAATTGTTATTAATTACACACAACGCAATAAATTTCTAGTTTAAAATAAATCAGAAAAAAATAAAAAACTATAAACATTTTACTAAATACTGTTTAATTCAAAAATACCCAATTAATTTTATTAATAGATATTTGAATAAAGAAATTCTAAATAGTAAAAATTAAATTCCCATAGTTTTTTAACAGGTTATTATTATAAATTTATTATTCTTCCTAAATAGATACAGGTACCTCCAAATTCTAATTTTAGATAAACTTACTTCTAATATTAGATTTTTTTAAAAATTTATTTTTATTTATTATTTTTTAAAATCATATAATCTTAGTGTCCCTAAGATAATAGTAGTATGTTTACAATTCTTAATTTATTATTTCTATTCTTTTCATACTTTGCTAAGTGCTACTTTTCAGACATTGCTATGCTTTGAATTTGTATTTGGGCCCAGAATCTGATAAAAACTTGTTTATTGTACTCAGATTAAGCGCGAGCTCTGCATTTTTTATTGCAATGTTTAGGTAAATTACCTTTTTCTCATAATGGATTTAGATTTTCTATCCATTATTTTCAATAGGTTTTTGCTCAGTATTATTAACAGAAAGGGGGAAGGTTGGCTGGTCACAAAGCATGTTCAACCCCACTTTTATATAATTTATTTTATATTTAAGCTGTCCTAAGTCAGCAATGTTTATAATTCTGTACATCTATGCTTTTATATTTTTTTATATTTAACTCTAATTTTTAAAATTTTTCTTACTAAAATCTATTGTCTGCTTATCTTACAATTTCAATTCTTTTCAGTTTGATCATTATTATTCATCTCTCTCTTATTAAATATATATATATATATATATGTAAGGATAATTAAATTAGATCTAAAATTAAACCCTAGACCACTTCTAAATTTTATTTACCCGTTACATCTTCAAGTATTAAATTTATTACCCAATTCGGGAATGAAGAACACATGGCTTTAACAGATCTTCCGCCGCTCCTACCATTCATTTTTATTACCTAGTATTTCAATTATACCTCTTCAATAAGGAATGTACTTGAACAAACATCTGGCTTTTGAGTGGCCGCGGACTCTTGATTTTTAACACGTGTCCGTCTCTGTCTCTTACAAATCAGATTCCAAAGTGATTTCATGGAATAAAGACGGTTAAAATAAAATGCCTTGATGTTCACTAGCAAAACGCGATATATATATATATATATATTTCAAAAATATACGCAAACTAGTTATAAACCTAAAATAACTATAATCATGAAAGAATAAATTCTTAGCCAAAGTAGTACTAAAGCAAACTCATGGCCTTAGGAACCAGGATTGCAGGTTTAAACAATTTTTTCTGGCCAGCCAACATTTACCTGTATTTGCCAATACTCTGGGCCGTAGGGAAAGTAAGAAATATCTAGAGAAGTTTAACTATTATTACAAATAAAACCATAATCTACTAATAAAACGAAAATGTTATAGCCCTATAATAATTACTAGAATATGTTAAGAAAAGCTAAACAATTATATAAAGACTTACCACGTGAGTACAGCAAAACCATTTCGCGGGCAACAGAAAGGTGTAATATCAGTAACGCATAAAGGAATATCAGTAACGCATAAAATTAGTAAGTTTTGATAAAATAACATTAAGTCTATTTCTATACATTTAAAAACTCTAAATTTTGTTTTAAAATTTATAGAAAATAAAAGTACAACTCAGACATATACAATTAGTTTTAAATAAAATTTAATATTGTTAATGTACTTAGCTTGAGGCGCCATCTGTCAGTTAACTGTACAACTAATGACATATTTTTATACTAAACTGTTAGGAGGATAACATTTTATAATATATATATATCACTAATTATTACAGAGTTGAAAGATTTTCAAAATCATACCTACTTGTAAAGTAATTTTTTTTTTGTCTTTTAAATGATTTAGTAAATCTATAGCATATTTGATAATATTCGTAATTTTAAGGATATTTATAATATTCTGTAATATGTATTGCAAAAATTTACCTAAAGTAGTAACATAATTTAATACTATTTCAAAACATAAAAAGGTTTTTTATGAAATTTTGAAGTTAAAATTATAATGAAAAACTTAACATCTGGAAGATGTATTCCAATTTGTTTTTTTATAAAATGCTAAAATGCAATTTTTAAGTACAATATAACATAGCTCTCTTGTATGGAAATAACTATTGTTTTGGAAATGTTTATTAATAAGGTTACAGCAATATTAGTAGGTGATGGCATAATTACCAGGCACTTTATCATACATACAATAATGAAATCCAAATTAAGAATCATACATTTAATACCTTCATATGTTACATGATATTTTTTTCGGGTAATTTAAATTCATAGGATCTTTTATAATATTTTATTTAGATTCTTCAAAGATGAAAAAAAATCAAACATAAAATAGTTGATATGTTTGATATTAAAATATCTTTTTTTCACTTATTTCTCTAAATTTCCCTAATTTGTTAAATTCATGCCATTTAGTTCATTTGCCTATACATCTTTTCTCTCCTCTGGTACTTCCGGAGGGTCTTTTTTTTTTATGAACTATATTAATATTACTGTTATAAATTTTTTGTTTGTTATTTTTTAAAAATATGTTTAATACTATGTTTCTACTCTAGTGTGTGATGTTAAGAATATATAAACGAGCTTTATTCGAATATCTTTTATATATGTTACCGGCAAAGTATGAAATCCGGCACTCTATAGAATGACTAGGCATTCTTTACAATGCCCAAATCTAGCCGGCAATGTATGAAATGATTCTTATTTGACACATTGCCTAGGCATTGTATAGAATGCCTAATGAGAAACTGGCAAAGTATGAAATACATATTAGATTCATTTCGAATATTGTCAATTGGCAAGACTTAAAACTTGTAATGCGTGTCTCAGGCTCAGAATCTGTTAGTTGTACATTGCTGTTTTTTCGGAAATGTCAAAATACTCTATTTTACTTTAACTTGTTCAACGAAAAATTGATTTTTTCTTGTGCTACCTGAAAATGGAGGAGCAAGCTGTAGCGTTGGAGAAGGAGCCATGATCTACAGCGGGGGTTGGCAATCTATGTCCCACGTGCCTCATGTGGGACGCGGTACAATTCTCAGTTGCACTTTGCACTATTCAACAAACTTGTAAATTTTTGAATTGTTTCAAAAATGCTCTACTGTGTGGTTCACTGAATCATATTGGTAGATTGGCTTGACACACAACAGCTAAAAGGTTACCGACCCATGGTCCATAGACATGAAACAGCTATTCAACGGCTAGTTGCCCAAAATTCGAATTGATGCTCTAAAAAAAAGTTTTTTCCTAAATGAAATTACTTATTGAAGTTAATAACTGATATAAAAACTACTAAAATGACTACTAAGAAGGAACCCAGGGATAAGTGGTAGTTGAATAGCTGTGATGTGATGTTTGTGGAAAATAAAAGTAAACTCATTTAAACTGTTAAAGAAGGCGTCAGTACCATAAAACAGTGGTCCCCAACCCTTGGTCCGTGGATCAAAAGGTATCAGGCCACTCAAGGAGCATTAAATTATTTCCATTTTATTTACTGGGGTGTATTTTTCTCGTGTTTGTGTGACTTTCCATGTGGAAATCACTTTATATTTTATGTAAAAATCCTTTATAAATATTTTTGGTACAACTGAATTTTTCTCTGAAGGCATGTTTAAATATAATTAAATAAAAAAATCGAAACAATTTAAAATATAAATAATCAACGTCCCACCCTCAGCAGGCCACCCTAAAATTATCAAACGTTGATCGGTCTAGAAGAGAAAACTGTTGGGAAGAACTACTATACAGTATTATGTCACGGATTCTTTTTTCCCTCCAATGGTGCTTCAGATTGGTATTTTTAACATTTACAGAACTAGTACATTCTCAAAGGGATGGCATCCCTTGTTAGTGCGGAACCATTTAGGAGATACCAATTGCCGCCGGTAATTTTGTCACCTCGTTTGACGATGGGAACTTGTTCTAGGAATTTAATTTGTCAAGAGCAAAATTAAATTCCGTATTCTAGGGATGTGATAGTATTTTGAAAGAACTTTCATCCAAATACAAAAATGTTACACGTTATGATATTGAACTGTACATCCACCTACGTGAAACTTGCCAGAAAAACAGAAAATTATTGAAATAAAAGGTATTGTAGTACACAAATTTGATTTTTTTTCCAAATGCCAATATACTGGCACTTGTAATGAGTGAGAAATAGGATCGTTTCTATCAAATTGGAACTTCTGAAAAATTTTAACACAAGTATATGCGAAATCACAATTTAACAATATTTTTTTAATGGTAGTCTCATTATTTTGTTAGAATAGCATTTGTACCTTTCAGAATGTAAGTCATTGATATAATATCTTTATGATGACTTTTTTTCATACTTTGCCTAAATAGCTTTAGGCAATATATAGAATGCCGGCATTCCATACTTTGCCGGTAACATATATGCGAAAGGAATTTTCCATCATAATCTAAGTTTGACGTTTGGAATAAACTTGGCAATGCATGGTTTTCAATATTATGAAAAGTATGTAAAAAATGTCTGAACTCTAATTTTATGAATTTTTGTCCAACAGAATTTTTTATGTTCAATCTTCCTGATTAATCTTGGTATATGCCTGACATACTTATAATGACAATGGGAGTGAGCATGCTGGCTTTCTAGCTAAGAAAAAAGCCCTTGTGATCCAAAGACCTACGAGGATTTCAATTTTTGATTCCGTAAGGCTTTTTTCTAATATGGCCTTTAAGTATAATTTTAAATAGGAAGTGGGGGAGATGTCGAAGGAAGAACTGGGTTCTCTTGAACGAGAAACTTTCCTTGGTCTCCTAGAAAAACTTCTGCAGCTCATGTTATACTTTTGGGAAGGTATGGCACCTCGGCTGCACAGAATTGGTATCGAAGACTCACCGACTGAACTCTGTTTGACTCTGGTCAACCTATGACATCTGAACATTTGATCGTGTGCCCTGCACTAATAAGTCTTAATTCAACTGTCAAAAAATATTGGAGAGCACATGCACTAATGGCATTGGTGCTATTGTAGTGTGTGGCATTTTTAAAATAAAAAATAATGACAAATTTTGAATTTAAAAGGTAGATAAAACTAAAATGTTCCATAAATCTTCTATTTGCTTCACAAACAAATTCTTTGGCATACAAGTTGAACATATCGTGTATAAGTCACTCTTTTTGAACTTACTGTTAACTGCTTGTCTGGGAATCATAGTTGATGTGATTGTAACAAACATCAGCAGGCAGCTATGTGGCGCAGACACATGATCCAGTCATATCCCGGACTTAGGGATATAAATCCACTTTGTCTATGCCTTTTTGTTCTCGAACAACCTAATCTATGGAAGTTTCCAATGTTTCTGATGCAATTTTTTTGCAGTTTTCAAACTATGCACCA
>BMAO01024227.1:0-70038 GCA_019973975.1 Trichonephila clavata
CAAATGGATTCGCTTTTCACGTAGGGGCGTGTATGTGATTTATTGAGGGAGGTGGAAGGAAGAAAAGGAATAGAAAAAAATCTTCTGATATAAGTAAATCCTTTGCAAACACTGTCAGTGTTCTTTTATTGCATTCCAAAGGCTTCTGAATAAGTGGATAGCAGTGCATAGAAAAGATCGTTCTTTTGAAAGACGTATATATACGTCAGGGAAAGCGAGACGTATATACGCTGGTGGCACAAAATAGTTTAAATGTAAAATTTAAGTTAAGTGTCAAATTATAGTGTAGTGTCAAATCATAGTTTTATTTAATTCAATGCATTGTTATTTGCATGGAGGGGGCGCGATGAAAATTATGATTGGATATTGGGTAGCAAATATTGAAAGTTTGAGAAGCACTGGTGTAACTTGCTTGTGATATCACCGTTAACTATTAATTGATGTTATAACACCAGGCACTGGAAGGCATTATTAACTTATCTCATAGCTTTAAAGAGCAGTAGTGATGAAGTTAACACCTGAGTAGGGACTGCAATACCGGGATACCGAACTCCGGTATATTGAGCCATTTGTCTAATTGTGTAACACCGGTATTCACAAGATTAAATACCGTTTTTTTTCGGTATATACTTGAAATTTTTAAAGTTGTCTCCGCTATATGTTCAGAGATCGACAGCATAGCAAAATTGTATACGTTTTTGTTTTTATGTCTCTCTAACGGGCTAAAATTAGACTGGGAATATAAAATTGCATCGTACAATCAAGACAAGTAATAAAGTATTTAAATCATCCAAGGAAGCGGGGCAAGACTATCAAATTACAGCTCAAAACTAAACTGCACACAAGTAGGATTCGTAGTCTGATATTCGTATCTGTAAAAACAAGGTTGTAGTTGTGAAGAAAGTGTGTAATATCACGAAATTTTTTTAAAACGCTCTGTTTGTTATTCACATTGTGTTTGCTTATCATTCAGTGCAATTGGTGCATTATGTTTTTCAAGATGACATTTCAAAAAATTGTAACAGTATCACAGACTGAATAGTGATATTTATGCTTTTTTTGTGATTTAAATAAACAAGATTGTCTTTTACTTTTTTGTTATTCTTTATATACTGTTATAATTTATAAGTTAGAATTTTTTTGCGATATTTTCACTCTCTAATAAAACTGGCAAATAAAACAAAAGAAATACCTGCATATTTTCTTCCTTTTTCTAAAATTTCTACGACAGGGATATTAAAACCGGTATCCCGGTATTAATATCTAAAAAATACCGAATATCGGTATTGAACTTTTGGTTCGATATTGCAATCCCTACATCTGAGCTAATATTCCAGTCTTACAATGTTTGCTTACAATATAATGCAGTAACATCCAAGTAAATTCCATCATCTTCCCTTAAAAACCTACAAAATAATTTTAAAATATCTTACGCTTGTCACTTACTTTCTGATATATCGAAAAAGGTGATTGTGGGAATAATAAGATAAGTAGTAAACAAATTCTGATTGTTTTACGTATACAATAAATTATTTTACAACTATTTTGCATAAGTAATCATTCTTTCTTAATTTAGTATGTCCTAAAATGTCAAAGTCAAATTCGTTTTCGAATTAACATTAACATATTTCGCAACTAAAGAAGGGGAAATAAAAATAGCATGTCAGTAAATATATTATTATAATTATAGTATCAAAACTGAAATGTGCATATTGAAGTTTATAGAATACTTTAAAAGTAGTTTATATCATTAGTGTACATTAAAAGTTATAAGAATAACGATCGCCCACAAGATATCGAGTATTAACCCCTTAACTGCCGAGAAAAAGTTACGAAATTCATCCCACAGTGCTACTGTTATTTCTACAAACGCACGTTGCTACGCTAATTGTTGAGGGAAAAGAAAAGGCGTGTTTTTTCACATAAAAATTGTTTACTTTTGCTTTAAAAAAGAAAGAGAAGAAAAGGATACAATAATAAAATAAGAATAAAAAAATTATCTCTAGAGTTATAATAGAATTAAAAATGAATTATAACTGATCTGTTCTGTGGTATATCCTGAAACATGGTTGAACACATAACCAGTATCATATTCAATGCATTCGTACAAAAAATTAAAAAAGCTCCTATTACACATGCTTAGCGAAAATGACAGCAAATGAATAATAGAAAAGAGCACACTCAAACGAAAAAAAAACAAAAAAAAAACTACTTAGCTATACATTTTATCGTTTCTGGAGAATATACCTTTTCAAAATTCTTCCCAACCTTTTCCCTTAAATAAGTAAATTCGTTAGAAGCACTGTCAATGTTATTTTATTTTATTCCAAAGCCGGGGGACTAATTTTAAACAAATACAAATACGCAATACAAAATGTCCTCATTTGGAAGGACGAGTAAACACGTCCGAGGCATCAAAGGCACCAGCTCAGAAGGACGTGTATACACGTCCGCGGCATTTAAGAGGTTAAACCTTTAAGATACATCTTTATTTCTTCAGTTTTCTATAAAATGTACTAATACTTTAAAATAACACTTTCAAATATGAAGAAGCTTAATTGTGTGTGTGTGTGAAATAAATAGCAATCAAGACTATTTAGTAAAATATAAGATGAGTTTTGTGAAAAATAAATAAATATAAGTTTTAACTGACCAACCACGAATATAGAGAATTATATATAATGCATAATTCATTATCTAAGATATGCCAATACGTAATAGATATAACAGTTTGACTAAGAACGAGAAGACAGATAATGAATATTTATTTTTATAAACAATTAATACGTATAATAAGCAGTGAACGCAAACATCATAAGCATAAATTAAATGTTATTTACATTTAATACTGAGTTTTTCATATTTAATTAAAATTTAAAAAATATTGCCATACAAATTTTCATTTATCGTTCAAATAGCTAGCGGATGTGTGTGAAATTCCATTATTTATTAAACTTAGATACCCAATTTATCTTAATTGGTGCATATGTACATTATATGTTTTACTTTTATCTTAGTAACAATATTCATTATATTTGAGCATCAGTATCATAAAATTAGAAAATGGTATTTATTTATTTATCAAGTATAATATTTGTGCAGAAATTGAATGGTATTAAATAATTATTGTAAAATGTTTTAGTTTAGTGTTAGTAGCAATAATTTCACACACGTACACACATATTGTTCTTTTATTATACTTTAGATCAAGAATCGGCAACCAATGGCACGCGTACCACATGCGGCACGCGGAGCAATTCACAGGGGTATTGTTGTACAAAAGTTATGAAACAAATTAAATCTCTCTGCATTTCCTCTCTATTCCTCACGCATAAAGACTATTTTTTTACTTTCAATTCTTTGCCGTAAAAGAATTTTGCTAAATCTGCTTGTTTGTAGTTGTATGATTTATGTAAAAGAAAAACATATTCTGTTTAAATGTGATTCATTCTTAGTGTTATATAATCAACTAAAACAATTATACAATATTTATAAAATGAAGCATCAATCACTGCTACGTCTTGAAAAATATCTTCTGAGTTATTGGAATCAAAATTTAAGGAAACATATATGAAAAGATCTCCAAGATAACTCCATAAATCGACAGATATTTAAAATTTATGTATCTCTTTGCCGGAGTTATTTAATTGTTTGAAGAAAATTCTATTGGTTCTGCTTTCAGCTTTTGCTTCTACATGTATATATACTTGAACCTTTTTTTCCCTTCATATGATATATATTTTGAGGCTACAAGGAACTTGTTTAACATATGAACATACAGAATCATGTGCCAAATAGAAAATCTCAAATCATATTCCTGATATTGCAGTATTAAGTAAGGCTTCACAAAGATAAAATTCGCAAAAAAAATAATTTTTAATCCAATTGTATTACAGGAATACTTATACTTTATGTTTATTTCTTATTTTAATAAATATTTTTTTAAAATGTGTAATATGTATACAAGTTTGATTTTTTTTATTTATGTTAAAAGAATAGTTATATTATATGTTGCTTATTTTTATGTTAAAAACATCCTTAAAAATTGTGCATAATTAACTTATAATAAAACTCTAAATCTGTATTTTCGACCTCCATTCCCTTACTCTCAATGCATTACCGTGGTAATTGAATTGCTTCAAATAATTCCTATTATGTGGTGTACATTGAATTCTATTGGTATATTGGTTTGATCCACCACAGTTGCCGATTCTTTCCATAGTTGATAAAAATATGTTCGGTGATATGTGTATAATAATAGTGAATTGTAGCACATATTTGAGAAGCACAGATTTCACTCTTACGTTGGAAACACTTTTTAAATATCTCGTTAAGTTATATGCACATTCAAATTAACAATTATTTATTTTATGGTTAGTAAATTATGTAAAGCAAAAGAATGTGTTTTAAAACAGTTTCAATCTCTTAAGGTATCCGACTACTTGCGACAACTTTAAAAAAAAAATAGAGATATGAGGATTTTTTGTTGCTTTTAGATTTCTTTAGTATATTTTAAGAAAAATATGCTAGAACTACGAAGAGAAAAAAATTATTATTTCTAAAGTGGGAAAAAATTGGTAAAAATTTACAAAAATAACATAAAAGCGGCCCATTCTGTACCTAAAACTTATGAACAAATTTTCAGTTTTTCAATTGTGATGAGTTGCTATGCTATTCATTTTTGAAATGACTTTCAGGATTAAAGATATTTTAATTTTTGCCAAAAATAGAGCACTTTATTTTAGTTATTATATGATATTGCTTTAAAAAACTGTGATTATATTAACATAAGGGACTGTAAATTTTGTAATATACCAGTGATTGATAAATCTGAAGGTTAAAACACTTCTACTATTATGCAGAACATACACAAAAAATTCAGTTAATTATGTTCAAAACTCTTTTAGCAATCACTGACCCCGTTTGAGCATTTAAAAAAAAACACATTTCGAGTAAAACGCGTTTTAATGTATGACATTTTGCTTAAAGTAATAACATCTGCTTTTACTAAAATACTTTATTTTTTTTGTTGTAGTGAACGGAAAAGAATAAACTTGGTATTTTTATAAAGCTAATAAGATGACCTATAAGACAAAAGCATAAAAAATGTGCCAATTTTTGGCAAAATTCACAATTTTAGGGTAGTCAGATACCTTAACTTAGCCATCAATCCCCACATTGATGAATGGGGGCAGGGATCAATCAGTTCTAGTATGAGATGTTTTATCCCCGATCTATCTTAATAAAATAAGTATGACAAGCTAGCTGCCTTCTGGATTAAAGTGATTTGGTAAATTAAGATGCATGGGGTAATAAATACTGCTTCTTTTTTATGTTTAGTTATGTTTAGTATGAAATGATTCATGCTAAAAGGCAGGGATATAAAAATAAATATGGTATTTGTCTAAATTAGAGTGCATATGTTTTAAGACGTTTTGTTTATGTTTACTTTATAACAGAATTAATCTTGACATCAATCACACAATAAAGCATAAATAAAAGTTGGATGTTATCTTGTTTGTTAGAATTTGTATAGTGCTTTTTTTTTAAATCGGAGCTGTAGTGTAAGGTGACTTATTACATTTGGAACCGTAATTTTAAAAAATCATGTAAATAAATATTTTATTTTATATTTTTTTATTTTATTTTTATTTTTAAATTTTATTTTTTTATTATTTTTATTATTTTATTTTATTTTATATTATTTTTATCAGTTTAACTATAATATACATATAAAATTATTTTGAGTATATTATTACAGTTAAAATTACTTATATAAATGCACTTTTTATGCAAAACATTTTTGAAAAGAGTGTATATTTAAATTTATCCTTTTTTGTTGTATGTAAACGGCTTCTATATTAATAATATTTTGGGTATATATACCTAAGACCTCTATTCAGAGCGTGATCTAGATTTTGTTAAAAAACATCACATTTTTTCTGAATTACAATTAATTGAATTAATAACTGGTACTCTTTAAAAAAAATTTATCTGTTCTCGATGCATTAAAATATTAAATATTTTATATATTAAAATATTTTAACCCATTTCAAGTAATCAGATCTGAATTTAAGTGTTATTGATTTATTTTTCTTTCTTCGTAAACTGTGGAATACATTCTTAGTTCGAAGGTAAATACTCATGCTTTTAAACATGCAGAATTTACAAATCTTACTTAAAGTCGAAAGAAAATTAAAATCACACGGACATCTCTTATGAAACTTCCAAGCTATGATTGTCAATGGGCTACTTAAACCTTTCTCCTTTGAAACTTAGCTCGGATATAAATTACTTTATTTCTGTTTTATGAAGGAATTAACCTTGTCTTCACTTTTAAAATGCTTACCTTTTTGTATTCGTGCAAATCTAATTCCCGGAACATATCTCATCGATATTTAAGGCAATTTATCTATTCATAATTGATCAATTAATTATAAAATGTTATTCGAAATTATGCATTTTCTCAAGATGCTCGTTAAAGATTGTGCCAAAGTCTTACAGTAATCCATTGCAAATAGATTCTGTAAAGTTGTGCAACTTATTTCAAGCGTAAAATATTCGAGTTCAGGGATGAGTTAACACCAAATTACTTTTCAGCAAGTTTCAAAACAAAATTAGTAAGTGTTTGAGAATTAAATAATTCGTATCTTTCTTTTTTATTCATTTGTCTGTATACATGCTACTTGATTACCAACAAGGATCATTATAAATCCTTATAAATATTTTGGTTTTTCTTCCCTGGGTATTTATGTACAAGTCAATTTAGAGAACCCAGCACTTTGTAAGTCTGTTGGAAATATATTTCTCGCCAACTTCATAATGTTTAAATCTCGATGGGAAATAATTTCCCTTATGTGGTTTATGCTGCTAAACCCTTCGATTAGCCCAATTGATTAAAGGACTTTCAAGTCGTAAGCACAAAGGACGAATTGTAAGGTCCCTGACCCGTAAGGAAAGTGTTCCAGATGACAAATTATTGACTAAAGTTAATGACTATAGGCAACTTTACAAAAACATATAGGCGTTGTCTGACCTCAACTAAAGCACATGAAAAGATAGCAAGATACTATTGTACAGATCACAATGTCCCATTTTATATTGCTCTTTTTTTATTTCTAATGGGCTGCGGATTGGTGTTTCACCATTGCAGGCCTAGTACAATCCCCGGAAGCTGGCATCTTTTTTAGTGCGGCACCATATAGAAGGATACCAATCACCGCAGGTAATTTTGACTCTCAGTTTCCTTCCTAGAGGGAAGCACCTGAGATCTGACGATGCGAACCTGTACTAGGATTTAATTTTACCGAGAGCAACTAAGCCACACAGACACTCTAGCCATCTTTAACATGCTGTATAATCATACGCCATGGCTGCTGTCGATTATCTGCATCATGAGAATCCACCGATTAGCACCTGGGTCGAAACCAAAATCTTAGGTGCAGAAGCCAGTGACAAACCAACCACGCCACCCAGCCGGTAAAATAAATAAATAAATCTCTGATCTATGTCTCTTTCTGTTGAACTCTGTTTCCTGAAATTTTTTAGAAAGTAATAACTATACATTCCTAAATTTCAGAATACAAAATATATATAATTCATAATTTCTTTTGCAGATATAAGTATTTTTAAATTATATTTCATAAATATCATGAATGTGATATAAACTGAAATTCAAAACATAAGATGCCTTATCTTCGAATGACATACTTCACACCAAAAGCATTTGGTATTCAAATTCAAATTAATTTTAAGTAATAAGATAAGTGAATTTTTCTTTTTTTATAAATATGTCTAAATCTCATAAAATTTTAATGGATTAAATGGACCTATGGTTGACACAAAAGCCCAACAGTGTTTTCTCATACTTTAACCACAAAATGCAAGTTTCGAATATATTCAAATTCAAATTAACTTTAGGTAATAAGATAAGCGAATTTTTCTTTTTTTATAAATATGTCTAAATCTCATAAAACTTTTAATGGATTAAATGGACCTATAATGGGTTGACACAAAAGCCCAACAGTGTTTTCTCAAAACTTTAACTACAAAATGCAAGTTTCGAATATAAGAGAATTAAGGATATAATTATAAATATTAGTTTTACAAATCATTTATTAAATATCAATAAGCTCCTTGACGTGAAAAAAAATGTTTGACAACTGCATTTTTAAAAATTTAAATTATCAAAATTATTACAACTTATTTTACTCATATGCCTTTGTTGAAATTGTAATTATACAGGCATTACAGTTCTGGTAAATAATTTATAACTGTGTTTACCCGAACTTTTTTTATGAAATTTTTTTTGTTAGATACATGTCGTAACGAATATTGATGCTTTTTATCCTGAATATATACATTCATCTGTGATTTTTTTTTTACTCTTAATTATTAGTTCTACTAAGACTACTAAAATTTATTGAAAACATCCTTAACAAGAACTCGAAATATTTAAATGCATATTTATAGAAAAAAATAAAATGAGTGTGAGTTATTTTGAAAGTAAAAGATGTACGAATCTTCAAAAAATTCCGAAGAATCGTGAAATCTTCAATTTCTTTTGAGTTAAAAGCTTCATTCTTAAATAAATATTAATATGAATTGTCCTTATTAAGATTGATTTTTACTTCAAAGATCAAAATTCAACTATGATTTTAAAACTAATTTATTTCCCTTCCATTCGATTTTAATCAAATTAAGCCTAACACTCTCTGATAGATGACCATGATTTATGGAAATATGTTTAATGTGACACAGATATAATTCAGAATTATTACTACTCCCTTTATTAAAATATATTCTTATTTTGATATCTTCCATAACTGAAAATAGCTTTAAGCTGAAAAGCGACAGCAAAAGCTTTTAATCTTTGAAACTTCTTAATCTGTTTTCTAATTGACTAATGAATTGTATGTCTGGGTGTTGTTGTAACTGTATGTAAACATGCAGTAACTTGGGAACTTCTTGAATTTTCTAGCAGCTCTCAATCCTAAGTGCTTCTTTTACCTCCGGCTATAATAAGTCTCATCAATTTCAGTTTATTTTATCCTAGACGCATGAAATCAAGGAATTTTAATTATATATTACTTGCCATAACCAACATTTTTTGCTTTTGGGAAATGTGTATATATTTTTGTTGTTTATTTAATATGATTTTATTCTGTTATATTGATTCCATTTCTTCTAATAAGCGAAATTTCGTTTTTAGAATTAATTTATACTAATGAATAAACGATGGAGCTATTTAGGGAATTACTTCTTAAGTTGTAAATATAATTTACATCTAAGGGGTTGAAAGAAAAAACTTTTACTGAGGAATTTTTTATAGTAAACTAGAAATATAATTTTAATTAAATAAATTTAGTTAGAACAAGATAATTGATTAAGATTTATTTATATATTACCGCTAAGCGAGAATATTTGAAAATTAATTCTTTAAGACATAAACATAATAATTTAGGACTTAAATTTCTCAAATGTTTGTCTCCCCTAGCTTTCTATCAAAATATTTTATCCATTCATTGTAGTCAGTCTTTGTAGATTCCCTATCAGTTGAGGGCAGACATTGTGAATTCCTTATCTGTACCAAGATTTATTGTTTGTTTGATATCCTCTCCTGTAAAGTTATTTTTTTTGCATTTTTTTTTTAAAAAATACTAATAACTTAGTTTATTTAACAGTGATTAAATTAAGTTTAATGAAGTTTTTAAATACTTCTTTGAAATGCTGTTGTTGGACGTGGATCACAAATTACTTATACTTACTGAATAATGTACTGTATGTTCTTCAAAAATAACTTAATGTTAAAAACATTTTCAGATATGTGTATGAAATTTAAAAATCTTTTTTTAATCTATCCCATAATTTGGAGTGGTACTACTAAGCTTCGCGAAAATAATGTATATATTTAAATAAATTCGAAACGGAAATATAACTAAATTCTTAAATTGTGTATTTTTTACAAAAGTTACTTTATCTATATATTTATAAATATATATAATGTATATGACGAGAGACAACATTATCGTATTTTAATGATTCTCTCATAAACAATATGCAATGACAGAAACATATGACAGAAAATCTATGCAACACTACTAAAAGTAAAAGTAAATCTATGCTACACTACTATTATATGACAGAAAATCTAAGCGTACCTTCAATATCAGACAGAAAATCTATGTGCCCTATCTCGCTGTTCACAAAAATTTCTTTGTGACATTTCGCCGCCAAAATGTACATATGACTGATTATAAATTTATGAATGAGTATACTTATTATTTTTTCAAGTGTAAATTACTACATATTTAACAGCAATTTTGATTTTAAGTAAAATATGTCAATGGTTCCGTTACCAACCCTTACATTCTACTTATTAATTATCTTTGGTGATATTTTCTAAAACTTTCTCTCACGGTATATGTATATTTATATATGTATGTCATCAGGAAAGTTAAATTTAAAACTTAATTAAATAATAAAAAAGCAGAGCGAATTCATTACAACCGCGTAGGGATTTTGGAATGAATAGGACTATTTAGGCAGAGCGCACTGGCGTAGATAGGAGAAAAAACGAGAAGAGAGGCTGGTGACTCCTTGCTGTATTGATATTTTTTGTTCTATCCGGTTAGATGCCAAGTGGCCGCCATGTTGGAATAGTTTTCATGGACAATAATAAATCACAGTATTTTAAGATGATGACTTCCTTTAATTACCAACAGGTCTGAAGACTGACATATATATATATATATATATATATATATAATATTTTAGTTTCTCTAATTTTATTTCTTTCTCTTTCTAAAAATTAAACTTATTTTAGAAAATAATTGGCAAAATTTGAAACTTATCCATTTAAGACTATTGTGTTATAATATAATTGTAACGTCAGCTACTTTTTTTGTTCGAGAAATTTATTTCAACAAACTTTCAAATCTGAAATTTAAGGGAATAAGATTATACCACGAATATATATTAAATGAAAATAAAAATTAGTGTGACAATTAAACTAATAATTGCAGCCAGAAATGTTTCTTTTTTTTTAAATTGGCATTCAAATTCCAATCACATTTCTTACTTGAGGAAATTCTAAGCAAAAGAGAAACAATTACTAGTTGACATTATCCATGTCACGAACTTACGTCATTTTTCTACTGTCATAAAAACGTCCAATTAGTCCTGGAAATACGAAATTGCTGTCCAATATTTGTTATTATATTAAATTTCTAAGAGAAAATTACCCATTCAACTGCACTACAGAAAGTTAGTGAAATTATTAGACATTTCCCTTTGCAATTAGTTGTTAGGAAATGATATTAAGCCCTAGGCGAGATTATTTGTTAGTTTGTTGTTGGAGAGCGTAGACCTACGTGCCTGATTATCGAATAATCAAGTTACGCGCATAATTGTACGTCTCTCTTGCACTAAATGTCTAGCAGATTGGTTAGAGTTGCTCTGATTACCTTTTGGTATAGTGAGTTATCCGATGTCTAATAACCTGTCATTCAACTTTCGTACACTTCACTTAAATAGTATTATCGTATTGTCCAAAAAATGGTATGTATTAAAAATTACAACAATGCAAGTATGTTTTTAATTATTTGGATCTCAGAAGAAATTAAATGCAGTTGTTTGTATCATACATTTTATCCTTGTAAAATATGTATTTGCAATAGAATACATCCAAAAAATATTTAGCATTTCAAGAATTGGGGGGTTGCATAATAAAAAAGTAGTGTTTGCACTTTGGAGTATTCTTACAAAAACCTAAATAATGTTTCCCGTTGAAGACCAGTAATGAAAGAATTACCTTTTTCTCCATAATTTCAATTAAAGTATTTTTTCAAATTTCCATAAACACGCTTTGAAAAACATTATCTTTTAAATAGTTTACCTCACGATCTATTATTATAAGTCATTGTTAAAATGTATTTTAATGCGACTTTACAGTTACAATTTAATTTTGGACGATTCCTTATGATAAATATTTACATCAGGCATATCTAAAACTTTACACAATTTTGTGAATAAAATTAATAATTTTATCATTGTCTGTAACTTTAAATTGTTTTATTAATTTAAAGTTAACGACGTTTTAAACGATACATTTTTTCCGAAACATTTAGTATAAAATCATTTAGTTGAAATCCAAAATGCGTAAGAAATTTTCAGAAATAAAATTATATATTTTTACATTAACAAAAAACTAAGTTTGAAATTCATTTCAAGCCTATCAGATATATTTGGGAAAACAATTAAAGAGACAAATGATTTTTTTATTTTTTTTTCAGTACAAATAAACCAAACAAAGAAAATAAAACCAAACTTAGCCAAAATACAGTCCGATATATGACCAATATATTGGAAAACAAAAATAGGTACAACATGCACCCTAAATTAGGAAATTGGTCACTTGTCCAGCACAGCAGCTGACCGACACCCTGTAAATCAGAAAAAGAAGTCTATTAGAGTGTATGATCACCTGTAACAGATACACAACACTCACATTGGTGTTTCATAGTGTTTACCAGGGTCTTTATCAACCACTGTGTCAACAGCACCCATTCCTACACCTGCCAGTTCAGACCATAGTGGTCCTTTTCAACAGTGTTAGGGTACCAATATCGACTTCCGTGTTCTCTCCAAATGAGAGCACGTCTCGAGTCACTGTCCAGACTGAATCGGGACTCATCACTGAAGAGAACCCACCGCAATCATCTGTCCAAGAGGGGTGCTTTCGACAACATTCTAGATGATCTTTTTAGTGGTTCACGGTCAAAAGTATGTACGCTACCTATACCTAGCATACAGGCCACCTGTATGAAGTCTCTGGACTACCCGTGAAAAGGATGATCCTGTTGCATTATACTGGATGTGATGCAGTTGTGTGTTGCTGCCACAGACCTATCCCTTTTAGCCAGAAGTCTCAAATAATGAATTGAGTCAGCGTTGTTGCCCTTTTGTGGTCTTGGTAAGGTCAGCAGACCGCATGTTCCTATCCCTATGAACTGTTTGTACGAAGTGAATATTACATTTCTCGGAACCCAGAGGTCCCAACAGCAGGTAACCCATGATTGGCCCACCCCGAGTCTTCCAACTATCCGCCATCTTTTATATCATCTAGACGATGACGACTGACCATATTAACGGTGCTAAAAAAGACACTCAAAAAACAATGATTGGGTAAAGCCATAATGTTTCAAAACGTTCTTACTCCAAAAGCTTCAGCTAGCAATTGTAATACCTCTACACCAGCGTTTCTCAAACTGTGTGGCCTGGCCCCTATGGGGGCGTGATAACTCTATGAGGGGGCGCGAACATAAAGAAAAGTCGGAAACAAAAGTTTATTTTAAAAAAAGTATTAATTTACTGAAAGTAAACAAACAAAAACATTCTGTCATAATAAAAGTAAAATACACATTTACACATACACTTATAAATGTATCAGTACTGCATGATGTATTTTATAATTACTACAAAACTATGTAAAGAACAATTTTAATAATTACCATTGACCCCATGGGCTTGTCATATGTTAAATTATACTCAAAAAGTAAAACTTATCTTAATAAATCGTACTGTTAATTATTAGTCCCTTAACTGTTGATTAAAAGCTACGCAATTCGCTCCCTAATGCCACCGTTTTCTACGTGCGTATGTGATGTATTGGGAGGGAGGGAGGAATAAATAAGCAATTCCCTTGAAATAAGTAATTCATTCACAAACACTCACACTGTCAAGGTTTTTTTATTGCATTCCAAAGCCTACGGAATAATTTTATGAATAGCAGTGCGCAGCAAGGATAGAACTTCAGTAAGATGTATATATGGGTCCGGGGCAATCAAGGCTGTGGCTAAGCGAGACGTTTATATACGCCGGTGGCACTTAAGAAGTTAAAGCCGTATTATAGCTTTAGCGTCAAAGTATAGTATTATTGAATTCAATACATTGTTATTGTACTCAGGGCGCGATGAAAATTATGATTGAATATTGGCTCCCAAATATTGAAAGTTTGAGAAGCACTGCTCTACACAAAGTCGACTACAGTGCCACTGCCTTATGACGTCACAGCTCACTACGCAGCAGAGTTGCTCACGAGAAGCTCAGCTATCATCTGACACCTTATTTGTATGTAAGAGTTAATTATTTTGTTCTTTTTTCTTTAAAAAAACCGTTCCTATCTTTAATTGTTTTCGTAAGTGTAGTTTAGCGTACAGAATTGTAGTGATAATACGATTGAATTCAGATTATATTATAGATAACATTTCATATACGTTCGTGTCCTAGTTCCAATGAATACCCACCATGTAGAGGGGGTTGATGCCCGTTCAAAATGTTAAGCTCAAAGTCCTCCCGTTGGTGATGTGGGGTATCTTGGAGAGAGGGTACAGCTCAGGTGATATCCTCGTCACTTGCCAGAGGCTCAAAATTATGAGGTCCTTTTTCAATAGACCTCGTATTGCTTTATAGTGTGTGTTCATATAATTCTCCCTCATTCACTCCTATTCTTCAGACATTATTGCTTATTTGTTGGTAAAAATTTAGGGATTTTTAATTTAAGTATATTTTTTTAGTATTGCAAAATGAACAATTCATAGAATATCATCCCCCCCCCCTCCCTGAATATTAAAAACTTTCAAACCCCATTTCAGGAGAAATCGAAAAGTTAATCTCAATTCCTGGAAAAACAATCCTTTTATGGTTCTTGGTTCCTTTCTAAATAACCGAGAACCATTAATGATAATAATTAAGCTCCATCCATCATGCTCTCATTAACCACGTCTTGGCAGAAACACACGCCTCCGCCTCCACTTAAGAGAGAAGCGGATCAAAGCTGAGGCGAACTTTCCTAATAACAATCCCGCCAAGCTGTATTTATTCCTCAATAAAACAACAATAAAATTCACATCAAAGCATCTCTTTACAGCTTTGATGGAGTAATGATTCGGTGCAGTTGGCGAAGGACTTTGAAGAAGGTTTGCTTCCAATCCATCAAAGAGTTCTTGTTTGGTAAAGAGGGATCTTTTTTTAGAATTTAACACCTCAAATGAATGAGTTATAAAGCCAAAATAATTGTTAAGTGATTAAAATTTTATAAGAGATGAGGAATTCGAGTTGAAGTATTCATGGCGCATGATGGTAAATGTGTTGAAAAGTGACTGCACAGTGTGCGCATTAAAATTAGTGTACATACTAATAAGACACATTAGATTTCTTTTCAAAAATGGGAAAACTAATTTAATTAAATTTTTAAGTTATTATTTATAAAATAAAGGGAGAATTTTTAAAGAATGAATACAGTTTATAATCACTTTATAAAAATACCGCCTATCTAACTTTAATTGTTATATTATATATAATAAATTTAATCCACACATCTGTGTGTCTAAATTTAGAATAATGAGACTAGTGCTCAAGAAGGATTAAAATCAGCATATCTACTAAGTGAAGATCGAACTGAGTTAATTTGTGCATTATAAATATGTAATTCAAAAGAATTCACTATTTTTTACAAGGACTAAATTTTAATTTATTGTAATGAATGGTACTTAAAGATTGTGGAGGTTGCATGTTAATGTATAAAATATACTGCCCGCTTTGCTGGGTATTTTATGTTGTATGAATATAAACTAAATTTTTAATTTATTGATATTTCTACTTAAGCTTTCTATAGTATTGAAAAACATTTTTATAGACCTTGCTTCTTGAATTGAAAAAACAGAGCTTGAATGTCTGAAACGGAAGTATAACTATATATTCTACTCCTTATACTCCATATTCCAAAGTCAATTTTCACTAAACTTATTCTTAGGTAACTCTATTCAACAAAAAATTTTATTTGCCAAATTTTACATCTAACAGTAAAAGTCTGTAATAGATAAAAGTCATCTGTGTAAGTCTAATAGATAAAAAAGGTGTATTTTTTTTGCTTATACGCTGCTACAGATGAATCCAAATCCGACTACGTGAGCTATAGCGCAGCCAATTAGGATTTCCTTTGTGGCGTGTGAAGGAGTCTGCTAGGAGAGATTGTAAGAAAGCGTTATACCGATTGACCGTTTTTTTCTTCTTCATGAAATACAAATAAAGGTGCAAAAAAAAACCTTACAATACGTTGGCTTAACTCTGACCTTGGCTATTTTATCTATGGCGGATGACAATCAGATAAATGTTTCACCTCTGTCTTGGCTGTCTCCAAACATGATTATCTGGTTTTGGGGGCTTATTTAAGAACAAATTATTCGGTCCAAATTTATTAGATATCGAAAGCGCTCAAGGAAATCTATTGCATGATGGTGTGCAGCACTGAGATGCCATCGATGTTATGGTCTCCCGACCTTGTCCCATTTCACTGAATCACCTTTCGATGGTCTTTACAGTCACCGTTGGACAACATAAGTATACGAATAGGGGTTCCAACAATCAAATGATCACTCTGATCTCGCATTCAATAGTCCCTCTCCATCTACAGCTTCCTTCTTGTCGATCTGTATTCTCAAGGCTCACCAATTTCTGTCAATATCGATGAATTGTAGCATTTTTCCCAATTCCAAATTAACGTTCCTTCTAAATTGTAAACTTCTCATTATGATCATGATTCCGTTTTTATCCCATTGTATGCCAACACTCTATTCCTTGATTTTTTTCAAAAACAAATAAATAGTACGAAAGGAACAACTGTTTTTAAGTTTCTATGTGCATTGGTATAGAAACTACAGACCGCCCCTTTTTTGGGACATTGCAAAATATGATATCAAAATCCACAATATTTTTGGTAATGCAAGAAACTGTAATAAACACTATGGGAGACAAAATAAATTATGAGTTTCTGATGTTTTTGTACTTCTATGGTATGTAAAACGAAAAACACTCCTGCCATGAACACCAACATTACACCTATCACACATCTTAGTCGTTTCTTTTCTTACAGAACGCACATCTCTTCTGTGTTTTAGTTAGCACAATGAAGTGAACCCTTGATCAAGTCGTACATCTGTGCTAGCCCATCCTTCCTTCAGTGTGTTTTCTTGAAGTCCTTGACGTTTTGACATTGATCTGTTCCTTTGAGATGTATAAAAGCTCTATTCTCCGTCAAACATCCAATAGCAAGGGCTTCTCTGAATTAGTAATTTGGTATGAACACCAAGTACTTACCACACAAGTATTGATCATCTGGTCAGTACCATTCCTTTGACCTTTTCTACCATTTCTTTGAATTATTCCATTCTAATACCGACATAAGGATGTCCCATAATTGGAACGCATAAATTATTTGTTCTTGCACTTACCCTTAGGAATTCTAGAATGAACTGAATGTTACATGGACATCTTTATATTCATAACAAACACATCCACATAAAAATATTTCTCTCAATTGTTGTGGAGCTCCTACCAGCTAGTTTACAATTCTGCCAAATGCAAAACTAACAAATTCGCTAATTAATCCATTTCCAACATTAAACTAATTATTGAAAAAGACATTTTATTGATTTTGAAACTTTAATAGTAATCAGTATGGCATTTAAGTACAACAATAAAGGCAAAAAGTTCCACTATTTAGATAGAAATAAATAAAAAATAAGCATTCTAAAAAAGGGTCGGTGGTAAATAATGGGTTAAGGTATCCGACTAGGTTGAAAAAGTGCTTTTTAGGTGTTTGATGTTGTTTGAGCCATTAGGGAAAAAAGAAATATAATTATTAAGAGGGAAGGACAAATACGTAAAACTAGAGAGTTTTTTAAGTTGTTTTTACAGAATTTAATTTAAATAAGTTATAAAAATATTTTTAATGCGTTTTTTGAAGAATGAAATTTTTACGATAATTTGCGCACGAAAAACGTGATATCTCCAAAACAATCCAATCAAATTTATAACATATATGTTATGGGCCCTTCAGAGTGTCACAAACCGCAGGTTTTAAGACACGTACATTTAATCACATTTTACAGCCATTTTTAGCTTAGAACATGCAGTAATTTTGATGAAAAATCATTAACATCAAATGTATAAATGCTAATAAAATATTTGTTTCTTAAAATATTTTTTATTCTGCGGTTTGTGACACTTCAGAGGGATCAAGCAGTGTATCACTGAAACTAAAATTGCATTATGTGCAATTTATTTTTATTTATGGCGTTTTTCTTAACTTTGAAAATTTTGCTAAAATTTCATAAAAATAATTTTTTTTTCAAAAACAAAAAGTGATACATGTTATTTATTTAATAATTACGACTTTTTAAGCCTATTTATGTTCTTTAAACAATAAATTTATTCTGAAAATCAATCTTTGAAAAATTGATCTCTGAACCTAGTCGGATACCTTAAGGCAGAGTTTCTCAAACTGTGGGGCGCGGCCCCTTGGAGGCGTGATAAATCTACAAGGGGGGCGCAAGCATACTGAAAAGTCGAAAACAAAAGATTATTTAAAAAAATTATTAATGTACTGAAAGTACTGATAATACTGATATGTATGAGTATACAGATATGTTCTGATATGTATGAGTAGTGCTCTATGTATTTTATAATTAATTTAACAATACTCAATTAAGAACAAGTTTATAATAATTATCAGTGCCATGGGCTTGTCATATATAAAAATATATACAGAAATTAACACTTATCTTGATAGTTTGTATGGTTCTTACAATTAATCCCTTAAATATCGATTAAAAGTTACGCGATTCGCTCCTCAATGTCACCGTTTAAAACGTAGGCGACATATGGGGGATAGAAAAGGAATAAATAAGCACTCTGAAATAAGTATATCCTTCGCAAACACTGTCAAGGTTCTATTATTACATTCCAAAGCCTTCGGAATAATTTTATCGACAACAATGTACAGAAATGTTCGTACTTCGGAGAGACAAAAATATACATCCAGGGCAATTAAAGCACTGGCTGAGGGAGACCTTTATATACGCCGGTGACACTTAAGAGTTTAAATGCATATTGTATCTTCAGAATCAAAGTATATTATTTAATTCGATACATTGTTATTGTATGGAGGCGGGGTGCGCGATGAAAATTATGATTGAATATTGGGTCGTAAATATTGAAAGTTTGAGAAGCACTGGGTTAAGGCACTGAAACACTCATGTGTAATGATGGAACAACATTCACATAAAAGTTACGCTTTAGCACTGGAATATCCTCAGTTGTATACACCATTTGAAAAGCTCTTGAGCTCTGGCTACAGAGTCATTGATCATAATTTGTATATTCTACCCAATGTATGTGCATGCGTGATTTCGTTTCATTCAGTTAATTCATTATGGCAGTGCTTCTCAAACTTTTTAAACCTGCGACCCAAAATTTTCAATCATAATTTTCAACACGCCCCCCTTCTCCTCCATACAACAACAATGTATTTAATTCAATAATTATATATCTTGGCGTAAAGCTACAACACGACTTTAATTATAAACCATACAAATTATCAAGTATTATACATGCAGGGTGTCCCAAAACGACCGCATAAACTCTGCACAGCTAGATTCCTCGTTGGGAGAACATAAAAACTGCCCAAAGAAGCGTTTCTGTACTATCCTTAGTTTACGAGAAAAATACGAAAAACAAAGTATGACGCCACTTCCGGTGCAAGAAAAAAAAACACTTTATTAAACGTATCAACAGCAGTATTTAAGGCAGATGTTCAAAGTGTCTGCCGTGCATATCCAGGCAGGCTTGTGTGGAATGGCTGTCATCACACGTCGCAGCATCGTGGGAGCCACCGAAGTACAAGCAGCACGCAGACGAGGAACTAAGTTCATTTGTATTGTCAGTACGTCTCGATACACCAGTTCCTTGAGATGGCATGTCGCAGTAGTCACAAGGCATGTCGTAAGTACATGTCGCAGTAGTCACGAACGGAATATATGGCCACCCTACGAAGACTATCGGTAGCTGCAAGATGCAGCCTTTTAAATACCAGTTCAACGGCGGCTTAACGTGATTCCACGGCGCGCGCATGCATGACGCGACATGCACGACGAACGTTTTGAACATTATCTTCTGGAAAGATATGCATATACTGCTGTTGATATGTTCAATTAAGAGATTTTTTCTTGCACCGGAAGTGACATCATACTTTGTTTTTCGTATTTTTCTCGTAAACTATGGATCGTACAGGAACGCTTCTTTGGGCAGTTGTTGTGTACTCCCAACGAGGAATTTAGCTGTGTAGAGTTTATGCGGTCGTTTTGGGACACCCTGTATAAACTTCGTATATAACTTTATGGCATGTCCATAAAGTCATTGGTAATTATTAAACTTGCTCTTAACTCAGCGCTGTTAAATTAAATATGAAATGCATTGTGCAGTAATACATTTATAAGTGTATAATATTAGTGCAAATGTGTATTTTTTTATTATGTCAGATCGTATTTTGTTTTGCTTCTTTTCAGTAAAGTAATAATTGTTTAAAATAATCTTTTGTTTTCGATTCTACTATATACACGCACCCCTTTGTAGGGTTATCACGCCCCTCTAGGGGGGAGCGCCCCACAGTTTGAGAAACGCTGTCGCTTTTTATGCAAATTAAAATATTTAACGTAATATTTTGTAAAAATTTTACATAGATTTTTTAAAATATTTTGACAAATTTTCCAGAAAATTTTAATATAAAAAACTTTCAGAACATTTTAACATAAAACTTTCAAAACATTTTAATATAAAACTTTCAGAACATTTTAACATAAAATTTTAAAAAAGTTTTTTAATGAAACGTAAAATAATGTATTTTACAGGTGTTAAACTTTGTTTATTGCTCTTAAGGTTTTATGAAACAAACTTTGTTTATTGACACATGGCAATCCACTAATTTTATGTTTCATTTAAAAGATATTGTACTGATGATCTCCGCTAATAATTTTTGCCAAGTTCTCTGTCTAATAAAAAATGCGTAGTGGAAAAGTCTTTTGACCTAAAAGCATGCCAAAGAGAAGATCAAATGACCAAGAAATAAACTGGGAATAAAAACAATGGAAATAAACACGCCTCTGGAAAACACGCTTTCTGGAAATAAACACGCCTCACAAATATCACAAAATTTTTAGTATTTTTACCATTATCAAAATCTTTGTTTAATTGCTGATTGAATATAATTGACAATAATACCTTAATCAATAATGATGATAAAAAATACTTCTACAGCTTTACATTACAGTCTAATACAATTGACAAGAGAAATTTAACAATACTTTACATTTAAAGTTAATTTTTAAATTTAAATTTATTAGTAATAAATAGATGGTATTTTAAATTGTGACCAAATACAATTTTTTAATACTTAAATCAATAGCACTATGGTAGATAACAACCAAAATACTAATGTAGTTTTGCCGCACACACACTAATGTTTTTTGCATATAATATAAAGTAACATCTTTAAAAAAAAACCGTACAGGTTTTAAAACACATGACAGAATTTATTACAACAATACTTATGAAAACAGTAAAGTAACCATTAAAACATTTACTTGAAATAATATTACATAATCTACTTCAATTTCAAAATACCTAATTATGAATTCGATAGCAATTACTTCTTTCAAAGCTATTGTTTTTGCCTTGTGCAATAATGTATAAGCGAAGCTCACTAATTCACATTATTTCTCATCTTCAGGGAGTATTGCGCCAGAGACAGCCAAAGTGCATAGTTTTCATTTACCTTAATTATAATTAAAAATATCCTCATTAACACTTCCAAGAAAAATAAAACTTAATATTCATTCCTTCAATGGACCAATAAGATTTATTTCAACACATTAGGCGAGGGAGAGAATGCAAAAGTTCTTCGTCATCTGTTAATTTATTTTCATCGCTGAAGTACGATTTTCTATTGACTCTATATTGAACGCTTCTTTTACCTTCAATGATAGGATTTAACACATAAAAATGGGTATTTATTTTATATGCATATTATGAATAGTATTATAAAATAGTTTTGTACATATGTATATATTTTTAAAGCATTAAAAGTTTCATGTACAATTCATTTATATAAATAATAACCTATTATGTTCAAATAATGTGTATATTTCCATTTTTATAATTATTACGTCATTTTAATTAGCTTGCAATACTGAAACCACTGGAAGTGCCAAGGTAAACGCATCCAGCATATTCAATGGTAAATATATTTAATGGAAGTCTGACGTTTTACTTATATATATAATTAACGTACGGCATTAATTTATTTTTATTTCCGATTTCCTTTCTTCGTTTAATGAATCTCATAATGCTTTATATTTTGAAAATATACTATTATTAAATTTTCCTACAGTTCTATCAAAGTTCAAATCAGAGATAAATATTGTGACCTTTTCAGAATTTTGGTTGAAACTTTAATTGCCATGACTTGAATAGTATAAGTAAATTATTGCTTTAGGGTTATTTTTCTGAGATAACTGTTGCAGAATTTTTTAATGTAAGCCTGCTACAGAATGATAAAACAGATACTACATATATTTTCATAAAGTTAATGAACATGTCTGAATGAAAATTTTGATTTATGTAATATAAAACATATAAATTTTAAAATTAATAAAGCTAACAAATGATTTAGAATGATAACAACTATGTAAATAATTAAAACCAATGACGGATTAGTAAATTGTGGGTAGTCGCACGGAATGTGCTTACTCCATTTGGATTTTTTTACTTAAAAAAATCAAGGATACGTCATATTCGCAAGTCTTTGACTCGAACTACTTTAGCTCTATGAAAAACTAAGAAATTTTTTTTTTTTTATTAATTGGTATTTTCCCCCCCTGTTTTCAAGAAATGGTTTTTTTTAAAAAAATTTTTCCTAAAAATATATACAGTCGACTCTCAATAATTCAAACTATCGATAATACGAACCTTTCGATAATTAGAAGTATATGCTCAGTCCCTAGAAAAACTCTTGGTATTTCGAACTAAAACATTACATTTGGGTACACTCAATATTTTGAAGTAAAATCTGTGGCTGACCAGTCTAAAAGACGTGATAATTCGAAGTTCTGTTATAAAACTCTCGACCATTCGAACACTCACTATCATGTGCAGTCCTGTAATAAACAGGTTGGAGCTTACGAATTTTTGGTTGTGTTGCCTCTGCGTGTAGCCTCTTTGATGAAAATCTATCTTATACCTTCTTAGTGTTTTTTGGTTCTTCCGTCGAAAAGAAACTTTTATTGTTTTCATTCCTTTAAGTGGACAATAGACCAACCGCACCTGTTGTCAGCCGTTCATATCTTTCGTTTACACGTGGTCTTGCTTGACATGTGTTTAGAAAGGATGATCCACTATTGTGAAGAAGAGATGCATAGGATTGTGTATAAATGTATTGAATGTATTCTTTTAATACAGGACTTTTAACTTTTGTAAAGTATTTATACAGTATAATATGTACTTTTTAAAATACTTTTAAATTTTATACATGTGAACAATTGTTCTTTTATTACATAGTTTCAAATTTAAATGTGTTAGAAAAAAATTTATCTTCATGTATATTGGGAATTTTTTTTCTGCCCTCTTGATAATTCGAAGTTTTTCATTGGAAGATTCCCTCCAACTTCGAATTATCGAGAGTCGACTGTATATAGTTACAATTATTATAACACATTGAAAAATATTCGTTAAATGGTTTATTTAAAATTAAATTTTACCGTGAGGGATATTCAGGAACGAACTCCTTTTATGCTTTTAACAGCAAATTTGTAAATATTTAAAGCCATTTTTAAAATTTTAATACACAATTCTAATAAGTTTTATTTCAAGTTTTTAATAGACACCTGATATTGAAAGTAATATTTAAAAGTAATACAGATCCCAGTACTTTTTTTCCACTATTAATATTATTTGATACTTATTTTACCATGAAACTAATAATGAAAACCTGTAACCTCTCATAATTTTCAGAAATTTGTATTATGTTACTATTTAAAATAGTTTCATACACTTAATGTATCCGACTACTTGCGACAACTTTTTTTTAAAAAAATGGAGCTATGAGGATTTATTTGTGGTTTTTATATTTGCTTAGTACATTTTAAATTATATGCTAAAATTAAGATAAAAATAAATTATTCTTAATAAATGGGAAGAAATGGTTAAAAATTTACAAAAAAATAACATAAACGAAGACCAATCTGTACCAAAAGTTTATGAACAAATTTTCAATTTTTCAATTCTGATGTGTTGCTATGTTATTAATTTTTGAAATGACTTTCAGGATAAAAAAGTTATTTTAATTTTTAAAAAAACTAGAGCACTTTATCTTGATATTATATGCAATTGCTTAGAAAACATTGATTATATTAACATAAGGGATTGTAAACTTTGTAGTAAAACAGTGATTGATATATGAAGGTTAAAACACTTCTACTATTATACAGTACATACCCAAAAATTTCAGGTAATTATTTTCAAAACTTTTTTTTAGCAATCGCTGGCCCGGTTTGAGCATTTTAAAAATACACATTTCGAGTAAAACGCGTTTTAAAGTATGACATCTTGCTTAAATTAACGGCATCTGCTTTTACTAAAATACTTGTAGTTTTTGTTCCAGTAAACAGAAAATATTAAACTGGGTACTTTTGTAAAGCTAATAAGATGGCTTATAAAATGACATCTACTTTTATCAAAACACATGTAGTTTTTGCTCTAGTGAATGGAAAATAATAAACTTGGTATTTTTGTAAAGCTAATAAGATGGTCTATAAAATAATATCATACAAAATTTGTCAATTTTGGCGAAATTCACAACTTTTGGGTAGTCCGATACCTTAACAATGTATCTTGGAAGTTGAATGGGATTATTGTCAACTTCATATAGTATAATATTCATTTCAAACCACGAGACTAGCTTGAATTCTTTAAAAGTTTCCATTCTATTAAATAATGGAGACTAATATATGCTAATTTTACAGGGATTTAGTAACACACCTCTTGCGACGTAGTTAGAGGGAAACAGATAGAAGACCCAGATTTTGTTAGGACCCAGTTAAAACATGCGAGGGATGCTCATTTGCCATTCAGTTATTTAATTCAAATCAAATAAATGTAAAAATCAGAAATGGTTGAGTTACATAAGTCTTGATAAAAATGACCCCTTTTCTCAACGTAGTGATATGTATTTAGAATATATATAGTAAACTATATTCTTGAACATATATTAAAATGTTTTTAAGGTCTTCCTCGAAAATACCTATCTAAAAGTATTTTATTCAAAAGAATAAATATTTGTAAATTTCTTGCATTACTAATGTTTTTCCAAGAAAACTCGCAAATTACTACAAATTCAATCACACATACATTCATTTGAAATTATAACGAGTTTTCACACATATTTTCTCTAAACTGATCTCTAGGTTTCCTTATGATGTTGTTTTATATGAGAATTTTACCTTTCGAAAGAGCCATGATGTACGCAAATAGACTTTACTTTTGAAATATTTTTGAAGACATGATAGGAGAGAATTACTTGAGAATACCACGAGACTGGCTTGGGAAAAGATCCTCAGTAAACCCCGTCTTCAAGATAGTTGTCTAATAGCTTCATTTAAAAATGAGTAGTACTTTCTTTTCGTGAGAGTACGATGAGGTACACCTCTCCATGATTACAAGTATTTTTAATATTTCAATTTAAAACTTCTCCCCTATTAGTTTTTACTACCGATTCATCAGTATCTGTGAGTCCTAATTCATTAAAAAGTACATGACTGTTGGAAAATTGATCATTCTCTATTCTTTTTTAAGCCATTGGAATTACTTAAAAAAATTAGAGAATAAATCACCTAAAGTAGTTAGACACTTCAAATGAAAAGCAATTCATGAACGCATGAATTTAAGTAATGAGAATACAACTCTCCTTGTTTTCTCACTAATTCATTAGAAGTATTTTTCCGTTTGTGTCTCCTATAATGTACTTAAACAATCACATGGTCAAAGAGATCATTAAGAGGTATTTCGGAATGTAATTAAGTTTTTATAGGTAATGGTTTCAGTTGTAAAATGATTAATAAGAACACTGTTAATTAAGGTTTTGCAACAAATATATATATATAAGGTTATGTGCTATTTTCTTAAATATTTGATTAAAGCTCATGCAAGAAATCTGTTTAAAGCAAGTAAAAATAATGTAGACAATCATATTGATTGTAATTTATATTTTATGTGTGTTCAAAACGTAGTAAATTTCAAGTAAAATTTACTTAAGAATGTCTACTAAATCTGGGTAACTTGGTTAATTTACATTAAAAAAAATTGGTACTTTCCGAATCTTCAACGTAAATCTCTCCAAGCAAGCTCTTAGCAAGAACACACAATGCACATAAAAAATGTTAATAAATGTTAGTTTTCATTGGTTTTTCATCCATTTTTAATGTTTTATGAAAAAGACGCTTCTGATAAGAAAATACCATGGATTGCTTAGAAAATGTGGTGGTGAAAGTTTTCAGAGGAATTATTTCATTTGTCATTGGTTGTATCATTTTGGCGACTTTACCACCTGTTCAGGGGAAACGGAAAAGTATCGGAATTATTTTATATATAAAATTTGAATTAAATAGTCTCTCGTTTCCTTATATATCAATAAAAGTATGATTATATCTCAATTTTACATCATTTTTTGTTTGCTAGGCAAAAACAAAACAGATTCCAGTTCTTTTTTAACGAGGTAGTTTCTTAACTTTGTAAGTTTTCGATAAATTCCAACCCTCCAATTTCCAACTTCCATGAATAAGAAAACATAAAAAACATTAAAAGAGATTCAAATTTTCCATTTCTTTTTTATATATTTCTTTTACCTAATAGCTTAAACCAGATTGAAAAAATGTATATGCTTTTTTTATTTATTTATAACCATTAGTTACTGTTTCTAAGATCTTTACAATATTTCAAATGATCATACGAATAACCGTGGGCTTAGGAAACTAACGTAATTTATGCAGCTTGAGAGCAACATATTACACTTGACCTAAAATGAATTATTCATCTATAGCCTTTGTATAAACACATATTATGTGCAACAAATTCGTCTCTCGAGCCTATTTATGCAGATACATATTGTACAACATATATCCTTTCATGTTGGGAACTACAGTATATTTTATCATGTATGATAATGAAGTTCATGATTAAATTTGTAATTGTTGTTTTGCATTAAGAATATAATTATAAGATTCATAGGGAACAAGCGGTTATATGAAAGCATAATTAATACATAATTAATAAGTAAACAGTTAATGTTTAATACTTATATATAGTATAATAAATATATTCCATATATTATCAAATTTTTCGTTTGCGCAAGAATAATTACGTTCCAAATAGTTTAAAAGTTTCTTTAAAAAGAAAATTCGAATTTTTCTGATATTTAAATGCAACTTAACAAATAAGAAACTAAGTAAATTAAAAAAATATAAGTAAACATCTAACATTAAGCCATGCGTCTCTTTCCAAGAACTTTTTCAACATATGAATGTCGAGATAAGTATAAGAAAGAATTAAAGTTGTACTGCACAAAGATTAATGAATAAATTACTTGTTTCGATATATTCACGTAATCCTACGCTAAATATTTCACATTTTTTAAAGTCACATTTTATATTAATGCTTTCATTTCTGAATTTGTGTGAGTATTCGGTCTAATGTCTTATACTACGAAATGTTATTCCCAATAAGTAGATCTTAAGAATTTTAATATATCCTGCTAAGAAATTTTGGTGAAATTCTATTTTAGTCCACATGTTTAACATAAAAAGGAGCCATTGCGACAACAGCACATTTTTTCTGTATTGGTTTTCTATCCAGTGTATGAGGATAATTGATTATTTTTGGATACGTGTCATTCGTTTAATTCTTATCTCTCTATATAAATGGATGTTTGTAAAAAGGACCTCGCTTCACTCCAACACCGTTCAACCGATTATTATGAAAATTGGCATGTATAGGAATTTGTATGTGGTATCCTCTTTGTTTCAGCTCCCCACCAGTGCGCTATAGCACATTAATTTCTGCACCGTTCAATCAATCGCCAAGTTACTAACATGGTCGCCAAAAATTATGCCAAATTTGCTCTATCGCCAACATTTCGCTGTTTCCATTAAATAGACATTATATTGTAAGGAACGGTGTTGCTTGCGAATATTACAATTTTAACATAAAATAAATACAACACAAAGTAATATTAACGTATTACACATCCAGATATAAATTATTTACACTATTTTAAGCGTTCATTACAAAAAATTGCTGCAAGGTGTTACTTTTGCTGAGCTGAGATCAGCTAGGGAAGGGGTTTTCAAAAATCGACCCACAAGGAAGTTACTGGGTGTATAAAAAAAAAAAAAAAAAAAAAAAAAAAAAAAAGTAAATGCAGGTCGTTATGAAATAAAAAAAAAAAACTTCTTTATTATCAATAATAAAAAAAAATAACCTTTATAATATCAGCTATTACATCTAACAGACTTTAAAAACGATATAGCGTACCTGTAGTTATACCAGTATTAATTCTACATAATTTTTTAAAACCTTTTTAGGCAGATTTCTTGTCTAGGTATCACAACTTGTACTTTATTACGATATTTAAGAAATGGATTTGCATGCAATTAAACTAAACCACACTTATATTTATTACAAGCTATTAATTGTTACCTCTGGTTTTCAAATATCTTTCACATTTAGATAAGTTTTCTTTTTAATACAACTATATTTGTCAATATTATAGTATTATTCAGGGAATGGAACATAAAATGTTCACTGGCCTGTAGTATCTGGCAGTGGAAAAATCATAGGATCAAGCTCGGAAATATATATATATATAAATTGAAGTGGGTTCCACATTCGTAAGAGAAACTTACTGGCACCATCTGTTGAATATAAATCTCTTCATCAGAAATAAAGCAGCATAAGTTTAAAATTCAAAAATAAAATTTAATTAATAATTAATATTTGAAAAATATTAATTATTAACATCGAGTGTCATCCACTACAAAATTTTAAAAGAAATGTATTTGAACTTCAGTGGATGAATAAAAAGTATTTTGTTAACTATTGAAAATTTGAACAATATATATATATAGGGAGAGAGTGAACTAATAGTTGGAATTGAAAAAACAAAGAAGTAAGCGTAATCAAAGACTGTTTAAAATGGATGTAAATTTATTTCCTTTGTAAGACATTTTAATTATGGTGCGATAATTTACACCATAAATCTTTTAATTAGGAAAAGATGAAATGAAGTAGACTTTCCACATATAATTTTCGTAATCATTTTTGCATTAATCGTAGATTTCTTTTTCAAAACTGAAACTCTAGGTTTTTTTTCTTATTTATATCCATTGTTAAAGGCTTAATGTGTTTTTAATGAAGACGTTGCGCAAGTTGTGTTCCTCGAAATTCTTGATATTCATGAATAAATTTAGCATTAATATAATTGCTAACAGTAAAGGTAATATCCAGCTTCATTACTGACATTGAAACTAATTCTTTCTCTTTCTGTAATTCCTTCTCTCTCCCTGGTGTGCATTACATAATTGAAACATAACATTTAATGAGAAATATTCTACGATATAGTACTCTAATATCATTATTTAAAAATTTTAAAAATTTATCATTATTTCGCATATAAAATCTATTGATAGTCACCCACATATTGGAAAAGCAATAACGATAAAGTGAAAGCTAATTTTTTATGTTGTTGTTAAGTTGTTACTAATGCCACCTGTCTGACGTAGTCAGATCGAGGCCCACGAAATTCATTATGGCGTAGGGGTAGATTGCACGCCTGACGTTAGCCGTAGCTTTGAGCACCATGCAGGTGACAGTACGATTTGGCTCGGTTCCACCCCAATTTTGAGGGAGAACACCCTGGAAGTGAGCAGGAGGCTCACACCTCTCTTCCCCTTCCACCAACCTCACGAGAGGACTTGCGGCTCGCCGGCTATTTAGAGTACCCCCATGCCGCGAAGGCACTATACATTTACAAACATAAATGCCTTCTCCGGGATTCAAACCCAGGCCTTACGGCCTTACCAGGCCTCAGCGTCGCTAACCACCATACCGGATGGGCGACACTAATTTTTGATAAGCATGTTATATGAAAAAGATTTTAAGTCAATTCCTACTTAGAATGGATAAATAGAAAGTATTCTATTAACGATTGAAAATTTGAACAAGATATATATATATAGGAAAACAGTGAACTAAAGTAGTAGGAATTGAAACAAGAGCATGCTTTGTCTGCATTGTTGTAACAATGCACAACCGGTTTAGCTAGTTTGGTTGAAAAACCGGTTTTCGACGCCAACTTTTGTCATTGTTTTAACAGTTAGACATTTGTCCAACAATGGAGACATTTAAGCTGGCATCGAGAAACGATAACTAATTTAATTTAATTTAATTAATTAATATTTGAAAAAACTGTATTATAACTTCAAGTGTCATCTAGTACAAGTTTAAAAAATCTATTTGAACTTGATTGGATGGATAGAAAGTATTGTATTAACGATTGAAAATTTGAACAAGATAAATACATAAATATATAGAGAGAGTGAGCTAATAGAGTAGGAATTGAATAAAATATTTATTTTTACTTGTTTAAATAAATTCATGTTGGTAATGATTTTAACATTTGTTGTCATCTCTAAGCCTAAAGTTAAAACTGAAAGATTAAAGAACATGTAAAAATATATCAAAATGTTATAAAGCGAAAGAAATAAGGCACTTATATATTATACCCTCGACTGATTTCGCCAAATTTTGTCATTTTATTATTATTTTGTTCTAACGGTTTCTTTTATTGGCTGCAAATCACATCATTTGCCATCGTTTTCTGATTTGTCAAAATTGGTCGACGGTATAATACAAAAGAAACCCGAAATTATCAAATAGAGAAGAGGCTTGAAATGATGGGACTGAAGTATTTGATCATCGTGCAATTTTTTCAAATCCAAAATGGTCCTAATTGCCTCTATAGGCAATAAACAGTGGAACACAGTTCCACACATGTTCCAAAACAATTATAATACCGAATTCATCTGATCGTAGGCTTAAAGGTAGCATGCCCACCTCGTAAGCCTAATGTTGTGGGCTTGATCGCGGTGAGAGTGAATAGATTTTCTGGGAGCGAGAATCGTAGGTGCGTATGTCATATGATTATGTGGCTCGGTAAAAATAACGCTCTGTAATATTTAGCAACCGACGCGAGCTTGAATTAAAATTAGTTAAAACGTCAAAAAATTAGTACAGAGTCACTACTAGATAGCGCCACCACTGGAATGGCTCTCATTCTCGGGAGACTTGCAGTGTTTGCAAAGGCTTGTGAGGCAAACTGCAGCCCATTTGAAAAAAAAATAATACCGATGGCAGCATTCAGTATTTTTTTTTATTTGGTGATATCTTTTGTATTGATGAAATTGGTCTACAGCAGGGGTCTTCAAACTTTTTCAACTCACGGAACCCCTAGAACTTGAAGATGTTTTCATAGAATCCCTAGAAGTAAAAAGTGTTTTCGTGGAACCCCATTCTGCACCCATACTTAGAAAATTATATATATCTCAAAATAATATTTAAAGGAGATCAACATGTTATAATTACTTTAAGTAAAAACAATTAAAAAACATGACATTTATTATTAAAAAAGTATAATCTAATTTTTAATATAATTTACTGGTTAATAATACTATTTAGGATCGAAGTATAACCTACCCATGCATTATATTTAGTAACTGGGATATGTGCTTGTTTTTTTCATATAAACTGTCGAAGTTTTGGTCTATTGAGATTAACGCAATATCATAACATTTTCTGAGTTTAATTTGTTTTTATACTTAGTTTTTGTAGCCATTCACGTTGAGAAATATATTTCACTTAAACACAATGCCCTGAAAAGCTTTAAAATGCTTATAGCTGAGTGAGAAATACTATGTATTTTGCATGAATTTACAACGTAAAATTTAGCAACTGTGTGACGGAACTGTACGGTTTTCACTAACCTCCTCAATATTTCTTTAAAGTTTTATTTGTTTCAATCAATCTCCACCGGGAGCCAAAGCGTGATTTATGCAAATGAGAAATATTATATAAGTTCGGGTTTCGCGAGTTAGCGGGTTGAAAGAGAGAGTAGTAAAGCGAAGAGTTAGATTTTTGAAGTAAAATGAATTGAAGCATCGGTAAATCAACACGCAGTTGTTGACAGTATTAGGTAGTAGTGACGCGACGAGCTAAGCTGAAGATTGAAATTAGAAAGTCGAGTGTGGATCCTTAGCCATTATCCGATCCAGCCAGCAATAAGTTCTTCACCACGACGGACCTGCCGAAGTTACAAGAATAAGGTTAGTGATTTAGAAATTTGTGAATACGTGTACGTGTGTTAGCTGTGATTGTACGTGCTGATCTTTCGTGGATTCAGTTCCGATTCCGTAGTTCCGTTAGTAGTAACCCCTTCTCATACTCCACTGTGTTTTATTGTTCTTAAATTTGAATCGTGTGTTTGTAGCCTTCCTTGATTAAGAAGTATCAATAAATATAGTGATTTGTAACTATGTCTCTTGAATTCGTTAATCCGCCTACACGTCCAGAAACGAGTAACACTAGACGGGGAGATGATAATCTTAGGGGAGGTTATATGTCACGACAACTGTTCTTGCTTAAATTTTGATTTCAACATCGAATCTGTTGATAAGTTGTTTCCTTTCCTACATTATGGGTGTTTTTTCCCCACAAATCCAAAAAGGCGCATTTTGCTTTAGAAAACTATTTAGCTTTGTAAGACATTGTGCAAACCAACGAGCATAAAATTATCCCGAACAAACAATAGACTATTCAAAACAATAAAACAATAGTAAAAAATAGACTATTCAGAATCTAGTAGAAAGTATATATATAAAAAGATAAAAACATTTTAATATTCTTTTATTATATTGTAATAAAAGTTTAAAATGTGCCGCAAATTAAAGTTATTACATGTAAATAAATTTTTCAGTTTTAATGAATATGATGAACTTTAAGACTTGTAACTGTGCAAACTGCATAGAGAGAATGCGAATCAATTTTGAATACATTTTAATAGGTTTCTTCTCGATTTTTATATTGTTACTTGTGGAACATCTGTATATGCCTTGTGAAACCTCAGGATTCCGTGGAGCACAGTGTGAAAAACACTGGTTTACAGTATAGAATATAAGTTTCCAATGCGTGTGTATTAGAAATTAAAAAAATATTTTTTAAAAATTTTTAAAAAATTTGGAATTTTTCCAAATTTTGAATAATGTGTTATTTTAGAAAAAAAATAGATGCAAGGCATATTTTTAAATATTCCTAAGGAATGAGCTACAAGTTCTTTAAATTATTTCTGTTGAATCAAAAGTTATAACCAATCAAAACGTTAAAATATAAATTATCAATAGTTTTTTTTTAGTAATTTAAGAGAGGAAGATGGGATTGATACATCACACAATCGAAACAAAATGCGTCTAGAGAGCCAGTTACTTTAATTTTAACTAAGTAAAATGGAAAGTATGATTTTTGACCCAAAATGACACTTTAAAAGTAATCAAATACCTTATTTTTTTATCAATTCATATTCCTTTATTTATTTTTATTTTTTATTTTGTCGCAACAATATTCTTTAGTAAGGCAAAGTTAATGCACTGATAAGGGAAAAAGTACTACACTTTGCAAAACATTCAATTGTTACCACTTTATTTTCGTCATAAAATTTAGATCAAATCAGAAATTTCAATTAAAACAAATAAGCCAATAATGAGAACTGCACTTTAGATTATTTCTATTGTTCTATTTACATAAAAATACTTCTTTACAAGAAGAAAAATTTCAGTAAGCGAGTTAGAATATGCATGCGATCATTTTCAATCTGTTATAAATAACCTACGTATCTCAAAGCAGCTCCCTTTCATCTTAAAATATAGCTTAACATGTTTTACTTCTACTAAATAATTGAACCAAAACACGATACATCGCAGTCAATATCCTAATGAAGCCTTTTCCTTGATTTTATTACATGAAACTAAAGCACAAATGAGATTACTTTGCAGAAAATTCCCGCGATGAAGAAAAAAAAATGTGCTTTAGAAGCATTCTGGGCATACATTTGCACTCTTTATCCTTCAATTTTGCACGGAAATAATCTCCTTAAAATTGTGAAGATTTTCTCTTAAAATGCATTTAGTATATCTCACTCCAAAACTTAACTTTATTAAAGAATAATGTGCCGAAGTAAAGTGCTGAATTTGCTTGAGAAGAAACGTTCTTTATACTATAATGAAACGGATTTTTCTTTGAATGGATCCTTTTAAGAAATTGTCCTTTTAGCGAAAGTTTGTTTTAGTTTTTGGGGTTAAAATTAGCTTTAAAATTGCACCTTTCATTTTAAAATTTAAAAAAAGATATCTTTTCAATTTTCTTTACCAAGACGAAGAATTTTACAAGAACTATTTTTATGCAAAATATTTAGAGTTTGTCTAATAATGTATTGCTATCAAAATCATAATAGTTTATTGAAGATATGTACACAGAGAGTTAAGAAATTTAAAAATATGAATCTCTTCTATCAATATATTGCTGCCTGCACTCTTTTGATCCATTTACATTGCCTGGAAACATCAACCGCAAGACAGTTCACTCGTCGAAACCGTTTGAACTTCACCATTTTTCTCAAAACAATGTTTTCGGGATTTTTCATTCAAAAGAAGGTCGGAGGGAGTCAGATCTGGACTGTAGGGTGGTTTGGGCAAACCACGGAATGTATGGAAATTCTCTCTAGAAGATTAGTTCTGCTCTGTTCTGCATACTGTTTGATGTTCTTTTTCAACACACTTTATTGAAGCAGTTCTTCAAGCTTACACACATCCTCCATTTATTTAATTTACCATTGTACACTTCTATTGATCTAAATTCAACGTTTCACGGTGCAGTCAAAGAAAGATATCTAATTGTCTTTAGGAAATTTTAAGAACTATAGTATGATTTTAACGCGTCTGCAGCATAGTCAAATTATATCTTTATTTGCAAAATATTAGTCCATACAGCAACAATAGACGAAAAAATACACATTTATATTGTATGACTAGCTAGTATATCCGTTCACCACACGGGTAAATTGAAAAATTAAACAATACAGATTAAATGATAAAGAAGTTTTAAATGATTTAATTGTATGTGAATTGCAAATTAAACAACAAAAGGTGTTTTAATATCTGAGCTGAACTAAATATTGTATTTGTTCAATTTTTAGTTTGTCTAATAGCTGGTAAAAAGGATTTTTTTTTATTTATAACTCCCCCGTAACTCCCTTGTGGGTCGATTTTTGAAAACACCTTCCTAAGCTCATCTCTGTTCAGCAAAAGTAACACATTGTTACAGATTTTGTGTAATGAACGCTAAAAAGAATGTAAATAATTTATATCTGGATTTGTAATACGTTAATAATAATTTGTGTTGTATTTATGTTATGTTAAAATTATAATATTCGCAAGCCACGCGAATATTATAATTCGAATATTACCTTACATTATAATAGCGATTCAATAGAAACATAGCGAAATGTTGGCGATAGTGCCAAGTTGACATCATTTTTGGCAACCACGTTACAACTTGGCGATTGTGCAGAAGTTGATATGCCTTAGCGCCATCTGGTGGGGAGCTGAGACAAAGAAGATAGTACAAAAACCTTCTCTAAAAAATACATATGCATGCCAATTTTCATAGTGATCAGTTGAATGATGTTGGAGTGAAGTGAGGCCATACATACAAACATCCATTTATGTTACATCCATATGTAGATGTAATAATACATATTTCCCTATTTGAATGGAATATTGTTCACTGTTTTATTGGTTTTAATTTTGTTTTCACGGAACTTTAATTCTTTTCTAAGATAAAAGTAGCCTAAGTTATTCCTTACATCATCAGCTATTGGCCAGTGAATGTCCGGTCAAAATTGGTCCAGCCGTTTCAGAGAATAGCCGCTGAACAACACTCAGATAGGCAGACTGACGGACAAAAATTTAAAAAATTTATTTTGATATAAGTACTGTGTATATACTTTTAAATGCATTTAGTAAAAAGCTCTTAATTTGAAATTACAAACAGACACTTCAATTTTACTTTTTTGTACAGATGTGTAATCATATTTCATTTCATTTCATGACTATAGTTGACATCCTAATAATGAGAAATAAACTAAAAATTAAATATCCGCAGATGTTCCCCTATGTATCATAAAACTATCGTTACAATGCTTATTTTCTTCCCTTGTTACTTGTTTCATCCCTTTTTTTTAAATTTGCACAATTCAATAGGAAATATTTTTAATGTGAAACTTCGTATAGTAGTAATTTTTGTTTCATTTTTCTGCAGATGATAAAAACGAATTATGGAATCACTCCGCGCTCACAACAGGCGCATGCATCGTGGCATTCATTTTATTAATCACCGGAGCTTGCATCTTCTACTTCAGAAAGGTCTACTTGGATAGGAAGCATAGACGTCCCACAGGGGTATATTGTTTTATTTCATTCACCTTTCAAATATGTAACATTAATAAAATTAATAATTTTCAAAAAATTTACCGCTTGACTATAAAACAAATGAATGATTATAAAACAAATGAGATAAAGAATAGGTTTTTCAATTCTCAGAATGATATACATAATTAAAATACCATATTTCTACTCTCTAAGGTTTCTCAAAGTACTGACATTTTCATTTAAAATACCCTTTAATTCCATGCATTTAGAAAAATATTAAGATCATTGTATTAATCCTCTCGCTGCGTAACTATTTTGTTAAAAATTAAATAGATTCAAAAATTAGATATCTTTTTACTACATATTTCAAATCTTCATATTAAATCTACATTTGAAATTTAAAAAAAATGTAAAATATTTGTTTTTCTTACAAAATATAGAATTAGATCATAAGAACATGAAGAAAAAAAATGAAATCATAAACTAGAACAGTGCGGGTTGTACAGCCAAATACTCGAAAAAAATTCATACCCGTGGAAATCGCTGGTTCCACAAATTTTGCTACATCTGCGTTGCCCGTGGAAATCACGAAATGCGCAGCAAAAGGGTTAATTAACATTATTCCATATTTACAGTATATAATTTATCTAAGTTAACACGGTGTTCTAAAAATAGCACCCGAACTATGCAAAAATCAATTCCTCATTAAGGGTACACAAAAAGTTCCCTAAGAACTGAACCTGTCTGATTCAAAGCTAACGAGAAAAATACGAAAAACAAAAAAAATGACGTTATATTAGTATCGGGTTTATCATAGCAGTATTTTCAAGTACTTATATAGGCAAATATTCAGAGTGCCCCCCGTGTACGTTGAGGCAGGCTTTAGCGTACAACGGATGGACTAGTGCACATGTCGCAGCAGCGTGGTGTTCACCTAAGTACAAGCAGCATACAGTCGAGAAACTGTTTGTGTAATCACAACGTCTCCATACCCCAATTCCTTGACATGGCTCTATGGGGAAAAAACCAACGGTGAGAGATTTGGTGATGGTGCTGTCCGTGAAGAACCGGACACTCACATCCGATCCAGTGGCTGTGTGTGGGTTGTGCCATATCAAGCCAATCACGTGCAGGAGCATAGAAACTTGCCGGAGTCTCATCATGAAACAGCAGGCGCCATCACTCATTTATTATGATTTACTGTATTTTTACCTGTAGATCATACAGGTAATTGCACCATCACTCATTCATTATTCAATCAAGCATTAATTATATATGATTTACTGTATTTTTACCTGTAGATCATACAGGTAATTGCGCCATCACTCATTCGTTATTAAATCATGCATTCACTATAATTTACTGTATTTTTACCTGTAGATCATACAGGTACAGTTATTTGAGCATTTTTTACATAATCCTAAAGTCGAATTTGGCTATGCAGAGGTTGGGTGCTATTTTTGGGACACCGTGTATATGTATAAATAAGTGAAAAAATATGAAAATATTTTCTTTTTCTCTTTTTCAGCATATTTCTGATAGGGAAATAAACATCTACAGTACAACGCACCATCAGAACAATGAGACTCAACCGCATGTTCTCGTTACAAAATGATAAATGTGTACGTATAAATATTTACTATGTAAAGAGCCATGTAAGTGGAAGTATAAAATTAGGAAAAAAACTTAAATACATGGGAAAAACAAGGTGCTACCTGTAATAATAAGACATTTAGAGTCATTACATTTACATTATATCACCAAAAAGTTTAGAAATGTTATTTCAGCACAGAATTAACTCACGAATTTATGTGGCATCACCGCATGTTAAAATAAAAATAGAAAGTTCCCAAGAAAGATAAATTACTGTATGAATTTCTAAATAAACATCTTTTCAAATTCCTTGACGTTCCATTTTTTACCCCAAAACCTGCAAACGGAATTTAATTATTTCCTATATGGCGAAGGAATTTTAAGTCAGCACATCGGTAGCATTTAACTATTCTGGTTTAAGGTTTACCACAAAGAGTCCTATGTATTTAATCTGTATTTATTTTAGAATCTTGCATTTAAATAATCTATTTATATCTAGTGAATATACAGAACTAATTTTGTTCAAAACACTAAGGTTATATTTCGGTACTTTCCCATCAGACAGAGACAGCGAAGACGATAAAGTTGCCGAAATGATACAACTGATACCAAATGAAAAATTCTTACCACTAACTTTTATCGGCACATTTTTAAAAATGGTCGTGAACTTTCCTTAAAAGTCACGCATTTTTCCTAAATACGAACAAAAATAAATGAAATGTAAATGAAAATTTGGACTTTACCTTGAACAGTTGTTATTTATACCATGCGTTGTCATCAATAACTTGGTGAGATTAACGCCAGAGAAATGGAAAAATACCTATATATCATGTTTTAGAATATCTTAAAAATTAAGAAATTAAATCATATTTTTATATTTATCCTTGAAAATATTATAACATCAGCAAGTAGTTAATCAAACTCAAGTAATAGCTTTTCAATTTCCTGTTTTTGAATTTCATATGTTTGACTGTAAACCAAGGAATATTTCACAAATGTAACTTATATTTCATTTTACTCTCATACGGGTGATGAAACTTTCATATGTACTTTTTTTTGTTTGTAATCTGATGTTTCTGAAGGAAGTTAATTGTTCGATTCTGTTCTATCATATAAAAAAAGTGTTCGGATCTACTTATGCATATTCTTAGTTTCACAATCAGCGTTCTTATGTCATCTCGATAAACAAAGTAAATGTAATACTCAGCACTAATTTGGTGTATCTCTCTTGGCGATAATTTTAAAATTGCACCATGATGGCCCAAAATCAAGATCTTCTAATTTAAAATTGATGCAATATGAAACAAAATGGCACCCCTGATAAAAATACAGATTGGCACATATTAAAAAAGAATATATACATTAAAATATGAATTTTGAAAAAATGCATTACGAAAAATACCAAAATAAATGGAAAAAATATCTGACTTTATTAAGAAATCCATGCAGATTTTCCGCTTTCTGATAACAATTGCACTTTAGTAAAGAGAACGAAATAGAATTTTCATTCATCGTTCTGCCAAAGTTGAAACATCCAGAAACATTACAAATTTTCTTTTCTTTTCTGATGATAGCACGAATTTTGAGTAGGAAATAAAGAACGAAATGTTTTACATGGACTATGTTTCCCTTCTTTCTGAAAAAATGGCTTAAATGTGAAAAAGAAACAAAATTTTTAATATTGTATTACACTGGGCAACAAAAAAGAATTATTTTTTTTTGTCTCAGAAAGAAAAATATGTATTCTCTGATAGCATTTCTTCTCCTGAATTCAAATATGATATCGATTTTTCTTCATCACGCAAGATTTTCGAGAGACAGGCATTTGTAATTTGAAACATTTTAATATTTTCTACATTCTTAAGTACACAATATTCGAACATTCGGACCCACCTAGAAATTAAGAAATCCCGATTTTCTTTTATATTTCACCTGTAGAGTATCCCTCTTGATGGTCCAACAATAATCGGCCAGCATATTAGCATTCCATTTGCCTTGATATCCCTTTTCTATCGCTGAAATCTCCTGATGAAAGTGTTCCCTGTGCTCATCGCTCACTGCACCAAGATTTTCCGGGAAGAAATCTAAGTGCGAGTGCAGGAAGTGTATTTTTAAGGACATATCACAGCCAAAATTTTTATAAGATCATGAACAATATCACGGTAATTTTCCGCCTTTAGATTTCCCAAAAAACTGTGAGTTACATTTTTGAATGCTTGCCAAGCTGCTTTCTCCAGTGGATTTAATAGTTCCTCAAACTTCTCATCAAGCATTAGTGATCGTATTCGTGGACCCATTAATATCCCTTCTTTAATTTTTGCTTCACTTAATTTTAGAAAACTTCTGTTTTTAGTACATGAAACCAGGAGTACTGCCCATGGCTTTCACGAAATTCTTCGTTAATCCTAGTTTGATATGTAACGAAGGTAGATACACATTTTTAGGATTACACAATGCGTCATGTTTCACATTTTTCTGTCCAGGAATGAATGGTTCGCGTTTATGCCATTCTTTTCTGATGTAATGGTTTTTTCTGTCCCTGCTATCCCAAAGACACAAAAAAACAGTACATTGTGTAACCAAGCTGCAGACCAAGAATAAGTGCAATTACCTTCAAATCACCACAAATATTTCATTCATACACTGCATATTGAAGCTTTGCCAATATAAATTGAAAGTTTTCATATGTTTCTTTCATACTAGCAGAGTGAGCCACAGGTATTGATGGAAATTTATTTCCATTATGCAGAAGCACTGCTTTTAAACTTGCTTTGGAGGAATCAATGAACAAGCGCCATTCTATAGGGTTATGTTCAATATCAAATGTCTCCATAAATGTCATTACAAAACACTAAGTCATTTTCTTCAAAAAAATATTCTTTACATTGAGAATGACGACTACGATAAGTACATATTTTTGTAATCTTTTGAAGAAGATTCCATCCGTTTAGCTGCAAACCAAGCATTTCAGACTGTTTTTTGAATAATTTTAAATCTCGTATGAGATCGTTAAAATCATCTTGAGTCCATAAATGAGGCTCAGATGAACAGCTTGGTTCAAAAGTTGTATCACCACAAACTGTTTTTTCTTCTTCCTTATTTCAATCAGAATTTGAGCTCTCTTCATCTAATGCCACATATTCCGGAGGCTTTGGTATGGGCGATTCTTCGCTGTGTAGAACTGGTCTTATTGCAGATTGCAAGTCAGGGTACACCACTGTATGTTTTTATTTTGACTTAATTCCTTTAATGTTTGTTAGCAGAAATAACAGTCAGAGGAGTGATCTTTGGGTTCCCTCCAAGTCATAGGGATAGCAAATGGCATGTGTCATTCTTCCATGCAGTGAGAAGCCTACTACACGATGAACAACAGATATGTGGGACCCAGGTCCTTGTTTGGTCCTCCACTTTACACCCAAAATAAAGTTAATAACACTTTTTTACTAATGGAGTAAGGTTTCGCCTTTGAGACTTGAGCGTCACTTCACCCCGTATATAACAAAAGTTGTTATGATTATTTAAACAAGCTCTATGCATTTTGTAACTAACAACAAATTAAAAGAAATAAACTTGTAAATACGTAACATACAACAATCCAGACACAAATCACTCACAATTACGTGTTTACTGGTTAACTACTATCTCACAACTAACATCGTTCTAATGAATGCATGTTAGTCTAAACCATGTTTGTGTGCCTGTCTGTTGTGTCTGGTGCCAAAGTGTCTGTACATGTCTGAATTTTTACAACAGTAGCAATGATATCATTTGAGTTAACTCATGTGGTTCCATCACATTTACAATGCTCTAGGAGTTTTTATTTTGCAATGGACACAAATGGTCGTTTATTTAAAAAATATTAAAATACATTAATTGAAATTAAAATTTAAAAAAAAACTGTGGGTGATGGAGAAATTCCGAATACATATTTGAAAACACGATACAAAACTGCATTAAGTACAACTAGGTACTCATGAGACAAAAATCATGTTGACCAGTGTTATTAATATGGCTACCAGAAAGTGATTGTCATTCGACAAACTTACTGTCATTTTCGTTGCTAAATAATTTTTAGTCGCCAAGTGAAGCTCCAAAGTAGAATTCAGAGAAAAGCTCAAACTATGACTTTTAACTGAAAAATAATACTCCAATATAACGTCAAATTGTTCGATTAAGAGGACATGGTACAATTTACACAAAAACTTTTAATTTAATGATTTTCATAACTTTTTTGGTTGCCTCTTATGTGTATGTATGATGTGAAACAAATTTTGGGCTCACAATTTCATAAATAGCAAACCATTTAAATTTTTAAGAGAAAAACTAGAAACCTATGAAGGGATTTTAAAATGCTACTCCTTCTACAAGAACTGAACTGCACATGTGAAATTTGATTTACAAGTAAATCAATACTGTATATAAAAAAGTTGGTATGGGTTTATAGTGTGTGTATGTGTGCGTGGGGTATTTGTACAATACTTCTTTATAGGAATGCTTATTGAAAATTCCTTAAAAAATGTATAAATTCTAAATTTAATTATTTTTTAAAAAATAAGCATTGCTTTGATTGAAAAATGCATACCAACTTTTATTCCATGTACTATAAGTAACAAGAGAAAAAAAATTCCAAGTATTAGACACAAAAGAAAAATAGGCTTAGTATTTAAAATGAAGACAAACTACACTGCTGGCCACCGTAAATGCAACACCCTGAAGAAAGCACGCAAAAAACATGAAATTTACAACATGCATGACCAGAGGTGAGATATGCAAATGATTAGAATTTCAGCGCAGATTCACATAACGCACGCCTGTGGCGCCACCTCAAAGCGCTATTTAAGGCTTGGAAATTTCGACGATTTCAAGTTCGGCAATTGTGTTTTTCTTGTGGGTTTTTCAAAAAACGATCAGTTCTGTCTCGTAGAAAACAGCGATCAGCTTCTGATCAAGTATCTGACGGAGGAAGGATAGTGGCCTACCGAGATTGTAGATAACCTTTCAGGAAAATCGGTAGTCGTGTTGGACGAAACCAAACAACTGTAATGTGTATATGTGACCGTTGGATGCAGAAGGGTATGATGAACCGACGTGGTCGATCGCATCCACCAAAGTGCACTACTTCACGTGAGGACAGGCAAATTAGGCAAATGGCAGTGACGAATCGCTCAGTCACATCACGAACCATAGCACAGCACATTGAATCTGTAACGCATCATTCAGTATCTGTGCGTACCATTCGACGCCGTACACAGCAGATTGGTCTGTCTGCAAGACGTTCATTGCTTGGTCTACCCTTAACGCAGAACCACAGACGTCTTCGCCACCAATGGTGCGATGAAAGAAGGATGTGGGCGGCAGAATGGAATGAAGTTGTCTTTACTGACGAGTCACGCATCTGTCTGCAACACCACGATGGTCGGATTCGAGTCTGGAGACACCGTGGAGAGAGGATGCTGAACAGCTGCGTTATGCACAGCCACACTGGTCCTGCACCGGTATTATGGTATGGGCGGTATTGGATATCACTCTGCACTCCTCTAGTACGCATTGCCGGTACTTTAAACAGCCAGCGCTATATCTCGAGGTGTTGGAGCCAGTTGTCCTTCCTTACCTTCAGGCTTGGCCACAGCCATATTTCAACAGGATAATGCGCGACCTCACGTGGACACGCATTGTCCAAAGATTCTTCGTCAATCACCAGATTGAACTGATTCCCTGGCCGGCTCGCTCTCCAGATCTTTCGCCGATAGAAAACATGTGGTCCATGGTTGCACAACGATTGACCCAGATTACAGCCCTAGCTGCCACACCAGATCAACTTTGGCAACGTATGGAAGCTGCTTGGTCTGCTGTATCCCAAGAACACATCGAAAGTCTCTTTGAATCAATGCCGAGGCGTGTGGCAGCGGTGATCTCCAACAATGGCGGCTACTCTGGTTACTGATTCTGGCAGGAACCACACTTCACAGAAGTCTATAAATTTAATCATTTGATACTTGGTCAACATTTTATCTACAAAATAAATTTTGTTGTGTTATCCCTTGTCTTTCTTGGTGTTGCATTTACGGTGGCCAGCAGTGTAGTTATTTCTCTCTCTCTGAGGTAAGTCAGTTTAAAGTATTGATTCACCTTTGGAATGTGGATAAAAACAAATGTAAAAGTTATCATAACTCTGCGTTTTTCAAACTTAGAGCTTTCAAATTTTGAATTTGTAGAAAAGTATATAAAAATAATTTACACTAAAAAAAGTTTTGATTTTTTGACCGATTTTTGTAAATTGAATTGTATTGCGTCCCCTTAAATTGATAAAAATTAACTTCTCTCTATCTATTCAAATACGCTTTACAGGAAATAAATTAGGTCAAAGTTAGAAATGTATTAGTACTTGCTTATGATAAAGTATTTATTAAAAGTTCATTTAGTTTGTTTATTATATAGTACAAATAATTCATTTAGAGTAATTAAATATTGTGATTATTTTTCTTCAGGATGAAACTGAATGATTCACGAGACTGAGAAGAGATGGTGATATAACAACTGAAATTAGCATATAACCATACAGTATAGGATTTCCATGGATTCAGATTTCTCGAGGCATATGTGACTATTTAATGCACTAATTCATATTCATATTCATCATTGTTATACTAACAGAATAATAACTACATTCAAAGTAACAGAATGTGTATGTTATTGTATCAAGCCATGTAAATTTCTATGTTATGTACCATATTAAAGAGCACTGGAAATGGTATTGTATTTACTAACAAAAAATTTGCTTGTTTTAAATATTTAATACATAAGATACCAATATAGAATTTTAATCATACAAACAGCTGCATTTATCTCCAAAATTAGGATACTAATATCCAAGCTCATTTAAGGTACCCCACTACTTGCGACAAATTTTGTTAAAAAAAATAGATATGGGGTCTTTTTTGTTGCTTTTAGATTTGTTTAGTACATTTGAAGAAAATATGCAAAAATTATATATATATATAAGAAGATAAAAAGAAATTATTATTACTAAAATCGGAAAAAAGGGTAAAAATTTACAAAAATAACATAAAAACATAAACCCATTCTGTACCAAAAGTTTATGAACAAATTTTCAACTTTTTCAATTCTGATGTGTTGCTATGTTAATCATTTTTGAAATGACCTTCAGGTAGGAGATATTTTTTTTACAAAAACAAGAGCACTTTATCTTAGTTATTATATGAATTTGCTTAAAGTGACAGTGATTATATTCACATAAGGGATTGTAAATTTGTAACAAAACTGTGATTGATAAATCTGAAGGTTAAAACACTTCTACTATTATGCAGAACGTACACAAAAAAATTCAGTTAATTATTTTCAAAACAGTTTTAAATATCTCTGTCCTCTCGTTTGAGCATTTAAAAAAAACACAAATATTTCAAGTAAAACGAGTTTTAAAGCATGATATCTTGCTTAAATTAGTGGCATCTGCTTACACTAAAGCACTTTAGTTTTTGTTCTAGTGAACGGAAAATAATAAAGTTGGTATTTTTACCAAGCCAATAAGATAGTTTATAAAATATTGGCAATCAATTTTGTGGAAAAATTCGCAATTTTAGGGTAGTTGGATAACTTTATAATTTACTGCATGGATTGAAAACCTTTCAAAAGAATTACGAACGCATATGCTGATATTTAATCTAATTACGGGGGGGGGGGGTAAGTTAAATTTATCTTAAATTCTCTTGCTATATTAAATAGGTTTATTTTAGAACAGAGTCGCATTACTTCCTCCTCAGGTTGGTCGAGGTGAAAGGTGTGGTTGGTAGGGGGAGATCCGAACGCAGTAGGGATGGAGAATGCATTAAATCAGACACAAGATGAATTACAAAACACCATTCGAAATAATCTACTTATATTAATTTCAATGTTAGAATTGAGTACACGATATGTTGACAAGAAACGTTAAAGGTAAAGTATGAATTTGTACTTATCTGATATGAGATACAACCTCTGAGAATTTTCAAAAAGAAAATCTCCAATATCTAACTCTCCAGTAGCAACGCAACTGTAATTCAGGAAATAGTTAATGTGGCAACATTTTCTATACCATCTACTATTCTCTATAATCGTATACATTCCTAACTTACTTATATTCTAATTAGTGATGACGTTTACTTGGTTGAAAGGAGTTGTTCTATCTTAAACAAACAGTTCGCCTGCCCAGAAGAAATCCCGGGTGAGAGGATAGATCTTGTGGATAGCCCATTGTTAAAATAGCAAATAAACGTGCCCAGGACAAGAGGATACGGCTCGATGTGTGCACATCAAGTGAATGAAACCAGCTCAGAAATTAGTGGGTGCCGTGTTAGTGTGAGTTGATTACAGGTTAAGATGGTACTAACAATGCAGCAGAGAGTGTTTGTAGTGGACACGTTAAAACAAATACGTCGAACCATGGATTGCATTTCACAATCTACACTCTTGACAGAGTTGGCAATAGAGATCAGTCTTCCCTCGGCTCTAGCTGGCCACCCAGGTCACCTAATATATCAGTGTGTGATTGCTTTTTGGGGGAACCCTCAAGTCAAAGGCGCATTGCATCGACCCTCAGAGTATTCAAGAACAGCAGCAGAACATTTCTGATGAGGTTGCAACAATTCCAGCACTCCAGCTTCAATTTCCCCTCTGCACCTTGTTCACCAGGGCCCAAAGGTGTCTAGAGATGTATGGTGGTCATTTTCAACATTTGCTACGAAGGGTGATTGATAGGTAAGATCTACAACAGTGTAAAATAAGTATCCGACAAGGTAAAAATTAACAGAGGTATCAGAATGAAAATTACTCTTACATATTGTAAACTCCTTTCTCAACATAGTCACAATTAACAGCGACACATTTGTTCAATTGTTCTATCCATTTCTTCATTCCGTCCATGTAGAAAGTTCTGGTTGGATGCGCATCCATTTGCCCATGGCTGCCTGAACTTCGGCCTCCTTTGAAAACTGTTGACCGTTCAAAGTCCCCTTCAATTTTGGGAGCCACCAAAAGTTCAAGGGTGCCAAATCTGGGCTGTAAGAAAGGTTATGGAACCACTGGGAATGTCAGTTTTCCTATGACGTCCTGTGTTTGTGCACTGCAATGCGGTCTTGCATTGTCGTGATGCAAAAGAAAGACATTTTTTTTCCTGATGCGGATGCGTTGCTTGAATGATCATAATTATGCACAGTACCTGTCGGAACTCACCGTGAATCCTTTAGTCAGAAATTCCGTGTAGAGCACACAACTTGCATCCCCAAAGATAGTGAGCATGACTGTTGTTGCTGACATCAAAGTTTTGAATTTCTTGATACTTGGAGAACCAAGATGACGATATTTCACACATCGTATCTTATTTTCTGGGTCATAATGATGAATCCAGGATGCTAAAGTTCAGGCTGCCGAACGCAAATAGATACGCAGCCAACCAGAATCTTTCTACATGGATGGAAGGAAGAAATTGATAGAACGATTGAGCAAATGTGTAGCTGTTACTGGTGACTATACTGAAAAATGAATTTACAATATGTAAGAGTAATGAATTACCTTCATTCTGATATCACTGTTATTATTTTACCTTGTCGGAAACTTATTTTATACTATTGAGGACCTTACTTATCAATCACCCCTCGTATAAGCAGGCGGCTAACTAACCCCTTTCCTTTGCCGTGTTTCTTTGTAACCTGGAACTCTATTCTCCGGAGCACTTTTACTTGCCCCACCCTGTATATTTGTCTGCGAAATCATCTTTCCATAGATCAACATATATACAACAATCATTATTGTGTGTCTGAATAGAATTTATTTTAAAAAATTACAGATTCATAGTGTTTATAATGAAAGTTGAAATAATCAAAATGTGCACTGCAATAAATAAAAAAAAATATGTAAAGATGACGAAGGTAGATATGAAATAGACGAACTGATTTGTCTTAGTATTATTTGCCATTACAGTTTACGGGAAACAATGATTACTATAAATTCAAAGGGAATTTTAATGATTTAATTAATAATTTTTTAATCTAACACATTGCAATTGATGAATGAGCTGCTTTTGAAAATAGCTTCCATCCTGTACTCAAACTAAGATTATCATTATATGTGATGACTGAATATCAACAGTATCTGGTTAGTATGTAATTAAGGGATTCCGGCTCGCCCATGATAAATTCGTAAGTTTACGCACCTTTTTTCTCAGAAACTGCTTCTTTTTTATGGATAAAATTTTTACAGCACGTTATGTGTACTATCAATAAAACTTTAAAAAAGGGTTTGGCTTTTTTGTTTAAAATTTAAAAAATTAAGAATTTTTCAAAAAATGTCAAATTTATTCCACCAGAATTTTGTTTAAAAAAGCTTTATCTAAAACAATTTACTATATATATATAATTCACTCCATTTAAATGTGTAAACATATTAAAAGTATGCTCACTGAAGATTTGAGGATCATATAATGAGTAGTTTTTGTGCAAAGGTACATAAGGTAAAAAATATTACATTTTGAGAAAATAGGCTTTAAAATAAAAATTTGTATTTTTTGAGCATTTACGTTTTAGTGCTTTCCAGAAGCATAGGAAGCACTTTCTTTACCCTCTGCTTCTGCAAAATTTTCTTTTTTTCATTATATTTAACAACTTAGCCTTTTTTGGGGATCTCAAGATGATTTCGTTCGGCTACATGAATCCTACGTGCATCTAACTTTTTGAAGCATGGCACATGGTAATAACGTGGTCCAATATCACAATGTTTTAAGATCATTAATTTTGCAACATGACACATACTGCAACATGATATATATTTACCCCAGTTTTAGCGTTTTTAATTCCAGAAATGCAGATTTTGGAATCATCGGCATGGTGTTATTAAGACTCATTTGAACAAAAGACGTGTACTTATACACAATTTAGGTTATTCCCGATACACTCTAATTTTTCCACTTGAACACCATATGAATTTGCGTTCATCAGAAACTTAAGAAAGGGAAAACACAGGGGCTCTAAGCAGAGCTCATTTTATGTGAATTCATGTGACGGACCCCCTTAAGATGTGTAAATGTGTTTTAAATATACTCATATTAGAAATATTCACAAACAAAACATAAAACATCAAATGTGTTCTGTCTTAAAAACATTAGATACATTTTTATACATTCAGAAACATCCAGAATATCTAAATGCCTTCAAAACGTTTCATGCACTAAAAAATCCTACTTTTGACTTTTATAGACATATCTGAACTGAATATATACTAATATCTTGGATCTCCTTCGCCGATAGATCTTTTGACATTCCAGACACTCTCAGAAGACAAATGTTGCTACGAATATACAGCATATATAAAAGTTATAAATCTGTTCCAATTTTTGTATATATTATATGCATACTATAGGAGGAACGTAATATATTTCTCCTGAAATTGTCTTCAAAAGGTATATCCGAGAGCACACTATATTTATGATATTCTGTGTCAGATAAATTGTAAAAAATGCATGATCCCAAGTAATATTTATCGTAAGAATGAAGCGGTTCGTGCTTGTTTTATATATACGTCATAAAAAGCTTTTCTTAGATTCTCATCATAAAAGATTGTTTCTGAATTTTATCGAATGTCATTTTTGTTAAAAAAAAAAGATAAAATATTTCTATTCTTTGATGAAAATGTATGTTCTAAAGATTCTAAAAGTAGTGAAAAATATGAGAAATAAGACATTTACAAAACAGTAGTTCCTCTTTTTATAAAAGATTACAAAATAACTCGAATTTTATAAATAGAGTTATTTACTTTTACTATTTTGCTGTAATTACATAATTTATTTCCAACGAATAATTTTAAAATATGTGCGCTATGTACAATTCATGTATCTCGTTTACTTTTAACTATTTAAAAATTGTATCCACTGAACTATTTCCAAACGTCAATGAGAGAAATTTATCTAAAAAAATTTTAATAAACTCTGTGCATTTGTGTTGAAACTTAAATATTAGCGTTTTATTTTTAAAAAATGTTAATTAACGTTGTCCAATTACGCTATACTTGGGTTATTGACTGCAGTCCTAGTAATTCATAACCACGGTTAAGTAACGAGGGAGGCACTTGAATTGCCATCACATCTCCCTAAATTCTTCACCGCGTCAATGTTAGGACTTTGAGATTCGACAGATATAACGCACACCAGCCTCTCTATACGTAATCTTCATCGGATCTATGACTCACAGTGGCTACAAGTATCTTACAAGAAATTCAAATACATGTTCATCCTTTAAGATAATAGAAATTCATATTTTGTATACTATTTAATATGGTGAGTTAAAAAGCAGAAATGCAACAAATTATGAATATATTAGTAAAAACACCGAATATATAACGATGTATTTACTATAACAACATATTTATCCTACCTTATAAAAGGCCAAGATTCTAATTAGAAATTCTAGTGTCGTTATCTTGATGATTTAAATTTTTTAAATCATTGTAAAATTAGGATCTTCAATTTTCCTGACAGGAAACTAAATTCATATGTTACGATATATTTTCTTAAATTCTTTCATTAGTATAGTTCTATCATTTTAAGAAATTGCAAATATTTCATAGGAGGGTGTAAGAATAGCAAACAGCCAGATCATCAATAATAATAATTATAACAAAAATTCGTAGTAAATTGTCAGTTATAGAGTTTTATATCAGTTATCCTAAAACAAAAGAAATTAAATATTATTATCTCAAATAAAGATAAATGATGGCATCTCATTCACATGTTTAAAGAAAAATACCTGGCTATAAACAAAATTTATTTACTATTATATATATATATATATATATATATATATATATATATATATATACTGGTGTCCAAAAGTTAAGCATAAATCGTAAAAGGCGAAAAATATGGAGTAAATATTCGTAAAATTATTCCAAGTTTCTTGCGGATATTAATTGGGTGAAAGAGAAACATTGGGTTTATGCAAAACTTTTCAGTCGACTACGTCCGACGCGAAACACCGGCGCATGTCGGAACGCGGAGAAACCGATTCACGCAGCATAGGCAGTTCAGACAAGTTTCGTGCAACTGCATTGTGAAGGAACGTTATTAACCATCAAACAAGGTGAATGATGACACAAAGACACCAATTGGACATGTTTACGAAAGGAAGAATCGTTGGAATGCTGGAATAATTACGATCACAAACCAAAGTGTCTCGAATTCTGAATATAGACCAGTCTGTGATCTAAAGACTGTCACAGAGGTTTCAAAGAACGGGAGATGTTACCCGACAACCAGTATCGGGTCGACCAAGAGTCACAACTCCTCGCCAAGACCGATATTTGGTAATAAGTGTGCGACGTCAGAGGGTCAGTACTGCAAGAGCACTGGGTTCGGCTCTCACAGTCGCCACAGGAATACGAATTTCGCGACAAACTGTTTACAGGAGACTCAATCATGATGGCCTGTATGCCAGAAGACCAGCAGTTTGCATTCCCTTCACGCCTGAGCATAAACGTGCTCGTTTGAACTGGAGTTTGAAATATCAACATTGAAGTGTGGGAGAGTGGGCCAATGTGATGTTCAGTGACGAGTCCCGGTTTAGTCTGAGTAGTGCTTCTCGGCGGGTAACGATATGGAGAGAACGTGGAACACGTTTTGAACCAAGAAACGTAACGGAAAGACATCATTTTTAATCAAGTGGAGTAATGGTATGGGCAGGCATCATGATGGACGGCCGCACAGACCTCCATTTCTTTAACACGGGGTCTGTAACTGCCCGAAGATACAGAGACGAAGTTCTTGAGCCTTATGTTCGTTTGTTTCGAGGTGCTGCCGGTCCTGACTTCATTTTCATGGATGATAATGCGCCATGTCACCGAGCGGTGCTGATTGATGACTTTCTTGAAGCGGAAAACATCCAGCGCATGTCGTGGCCTGTTTACTCCCCTGATTTAAATCATATCGAGCATGTATGGGATATGCTCGGGAGAAAAATTACAGCCCTTTGGCACCCACCAAGCTCCGTTACAGAACTGAAGAGAGCTCTCCAAGAAGCTTGGAACCGTTTGAGCCCACAACTCATTCATCATCTCATAACAAGTATGGTAAATCGCTGTGCAGCGTGTCTGGCTGTCAGAGGGGACCACACGTTTTATTAAACTGAAGCATCAGTATTTTATTTAATGTTTTCTTTCATTTTTTCTTTAAAGCATGAAATTCTTGCTATGCTCAGTTTTCTTTCATTTTTCCTTTAAAGTATGAAATCCTTGCTATGCTCAGTTTTCTTTCAAACTGCTACTTTGGATGATAAAATTAATTATTATCATTCTTTTGATTTGCTTTCTTATTTTATAACCATTTTACACTCGCATATCACGTTACCCGCCATTCTGTTTTACAGTTCCTTCATTATTCACATAATTATCAATTATGCTTAACTTTTGGACACCTGTATATATATATATATATATATATATATATATATATATATATATATATATATATATTTATGTATATATATATATATATATATAATACAAGTACATTTTAATACCTAATCCATTTTTTGAAAAAGTTATAATTACAATTTCAGACATAAAAAACAATTTATTAACATAACTTTAGAAAAGTGGTTTTATATTACCGATAGGTTTCAATTATGTTTCTGTATATAATTATGCTATCTGGCACTAGTTACTCTTTTAGTAATTTAAAATACAATATTTAATTTTTCAATTTGTTACTGGGAACGAAATTCTTTCTTCAAAACGAAACATTAGAAGCCACTACGTAACATCTAAATTCTAAGCTTAGTTTTTAAATGGAAGAATAATGTTTCCTATTTTTTGTTTCTTTATTGAACTTATTTTTTTTTCTTGTGATTAAAATTTATTTTCTTCAATTATGTCCAAGCACTTTTATCATACATGTGCAAGTAAAATAGCACTAATCTAATATTTATTCACAGTTATGCAAACTTTAAAAATATATCTAAAGCATTTTTTTGAACATTTAAATGAACGAAAAAACAGTTTGTGTGTTTTTAAAGAATGTTGCTACACATAGCGAAAGCTAAGAAAATAATCTACAATGCCAAACAGTCATATTCTGATCTTGAATAATAAACTTTGTGTGTGCTCTTACAAAATAAATTAGTTGCAATTTTTTTTTTTAGTTTTTTATTTCAGTTGTTTGAGTCAATCAGCATACCATTAAATGTGGAAAATATCTGAAACGATGTTTACTATCATGTACATCATACCACACGAGGTACTTTATTTTTTTCAAAAAAATATATCAAATACCTTCATTCTTTTTTTCGCTTTTACTTACATAATGTCGCAAAGTTCTTAAAAACGATAAGTCCTTTCACCATCCTAATAAAACGGATAAAAATGAAGAAATACTTTAGGTAAGAAAAATGACAAAAGACAGGAATTCGGGGTTTTAGGAATTGAAGGTTCTTGGCATAAAATAAAATTGCGTTGATGGCCATGTCTGTGATATAAGAGAAAGGTAAACATACTGTGAAATCGCTGCTTGACGAAATAAAAAGCTGTTTTCGAACAAAACTTTCTTTGGATTGCAGCAATGAAATAAACTATATTCGAAAACTAGTAATCGAAATAAAGAAAGGTTTATTCATGATGCACTTGATAGTTATGTTTGTGTAGAAATGATTTCGCGTTATACATTACTTTACTTATCATTACACCTAAAATATAACCATTCCATGGAAAATTAAATGTAAGCTGTAGTATATTAGAACATATGTGTGTTGTTTGAAGTATTAAATTCCATAAACTTCAGGGAGTTGCTAAAGTACCATAAATCAGTGCTTCTCAAACTTTGAATATTAGCGACCCAATATTCAATAATTTCCATTGTCCCCCTCCATACAATAACAATGTATTGAATTCAATAATACTATACTTTGACGCTAAAGTCACAGTTCCATATTAAATTCTTTTGTGCCACCTGCGTATATATACGTCTCTTTTAGCCAAAGCATTGATTGGCCCGGGTGAATATATACGTCTTTCCGAAGTATGATCTTTTCTGTGCACCACTGCAAACCATAAAGTTACTCCGAAGGCTTTGGAATGCAATAAAAGGACCTTGACAGTGTGTGTTTGTGAAGAATTTACTTATTTCATAGGATTTGCTCATTTATTCCTTTACTCCCCCCCTCCATACATCACATACGTGCGCCTACGTGGAGAACGGTGGGATTGGGAAGAGATTTGCATAACTCTTAACCGGCAGCTAAAGGATTAATTATAAACTATACAAATTATCAAGATAAATATTTATTTTTGGATATCATTTTTTATGAAAACCCATGGGGTGACTGGTAATTTTTAAACTTGTTCTTAACTTAGCATTGTTAAATTAATTATAAAAATCATTGTGCAGTACTGATACATTTATAAGAGTATTATATCAGTGAAAATGAGCATTTCATTTTTATTACTTTAGAATGCATTTTGCTTGTTTACTTTTCATAAATTAATAATTTTCTTAAATAATTTTTTGTTTTCCACATTTCAATATGCTAACGCCCTCCTCGTAAAGTTATCACGCCCGCTAGGAGGCGCACCCTACAGTTCGAGAAATGCTGTTATAAATGACGCTGAACGAAGTTAAATATTAATGAATACTATTGGCTTGTTTCAAGTGATTTCTATTAATTGCTTTTGATGTGTATTTGTGTTTTTTTTTAAATTTATGTTCTTTATATTACAACTTTATTGAGGGGGGGGGGATATTTTAAAGACTTATACATCCAAATCTGTGACAACTCCATGACAGTTCCCTCAAGGCAAAATGGGTTTATTTTTCATTCTCAGAGCTTTGCGATCATTCAGTGTTGAGTACCTCGACTTCATTTCTTTTTTTTTATTCATTAATTGACAGCATAAAAAGAACAAATTACAGAAGAATAATGTAATAAATAATCGGGATATTTGATAATGTTTAGGCGACTATCATTTCCAACGTTTTAAATCACTGATCTTCATTTACAGCAATATCAACTATTAATTATAAGATAGTGAGGTTTAAGACAGTACTTTTAAACCATAACACGATAGACTCTTTTGAATTTTCAGTTTTTCACCTAAACACTTTTCCAAAAGTATTTGGTGAAAATACCTCTGCCAATATGGGTTTTATTACATCCATAACAGTGATAAGCACAAAATTTTCATGTGTACAGGAATTATTTTGAGTGGTTTTTGTCTCTGGTAATTACACCACGAACCAACCAAGTTGAAATAATGCATCGATTCTTGACCTGTATAAAGGTTAAGATCTTCTCTGAACCTCACCTAGAGGTGTGGGAGGAAGTGAAGGAAGACTAGCCATGTTATTTAACCAAACTATTTATAAAACACACAAATTATCAACAGACAGAATTCTGTAAATTCAAACTAGAAGAGATGTTCCTAATATGAGCAATAGGAGATTAAACAACGACAGGCGCGAATTATATGAGAATACTTCTTAAATATCGATCCTCCTTTTTTTTAGGATCAATACATCTAAATATCTGAGTTATAATTTAACTATGGTGACGAATCGTCCATTTAATACCATCAACTATCTGGGATGTGCTTTAAAATATAATAATACCTGATCGGTAGCAATCTCTCCTCCTAATCATATTCCCTATATCTCAATATGTGTAGCTTGAAAACCTAGACTATATATATCTGACCTAATCTACATATCATGGTTGCTTCTTCAGAGGGTTCGTTACGATTAAATTCGAATTGATAGACCAAAGTTTTCACAAGAAGATTAGAGGAAGGACGTGGATAGATCCGTCACACTTGTTGAACGGCAAAGGCAATGAATAGACCATGTGGCCTTAATCCAGTGCTTCTCAAACTTTCAATGTTTGCGACCCAATTTTCAATCTTAATTTTCATGGCGTCTCCCTCCATGCAATAATAATAAGTAGAATTCAGCAATATTGTACTTTGACGCTAAAACTATAGCTTTAATTATAAATTGCACAAATTATCAATATAAGTATTAAATTTTGCATATAATTTTGTGTGTGACAATCCCATGGGGTCACTAGTAATTATTAAATTTCTTCTTAACTTACTATGGATGAATTACCGATCACACAAATACATTGCGCAGTACTGATACACTTGTAAGTATATTATATCATTGTAAATGTATATTTTTTTATTATCTGAAAATGTATTTTGTTTGATTACATTCAGTAAATTAATATATTTTTTTAAATCTTTCATTTTTGACTTTTCGATATGCTCGTTCCCCCTGGTAAGATTATCACTCCACTCCAGAGGATTGCGTCTCCCAGTTTGAGAAACGCTGCCTTACACATATCATTTATGGAACCTCTATTATACCGTATGATATTCCCTTATTTAGCTATAAATTTCTTTTCGTCTTTTTATATGTCAGGAGATTTTTCTAATTCATACTTCTGTCTTCTGATAAGTCTTGCTATTATTTGTTTGCTTTACTTTACGTTGCATAACACTTATGCGCATTTAAAGATGGCCAACATACTCATTGTTCTACAGAATATATGTATGTAGCATTTTGAAGCTCTGAAATGTTTCAAAGCGATTTGTTTACATGGTATTTAAAAGAAAGTCACTTTCGACATATAGATTCAAGGAGGATTATTTCGTCGTATAGAGTCCTTTATTTCAGGGGAATATTATTTTCTGTAGTTTGACGCCATTTGCTATAATATCATTCAAGCTTTTCAAGCTATACACGTCAGCACAATTGTGCGCATTTCCGTACTGAGATACATCATGTTGAACGGTCGCTAAACATATACTGCCCTCTACCGGTAACGCAACCAACCGATAACTCCATTTATCCATTCTTATGTTTCCTCTGTTTGTGACTCACGGTATCACTTGCGCCCATACATTTCTATACAGTAAATGATTGTTACAATGTCCTGTACCTACCCTTAAAGTTTGTAGCATAAATTTGGGATCATCCTGTATATGTAAGTTTTTATCCTTGTTGTTCTTGTTAATTATTCTTGAAATATTTTTTTAATAATAATCTCTATGTGAAAAACCTATTTTCAATATTTAAACGTTTAGTTTATTTTTACTGTTTTGTGTTCCTCCCACGTGCAGACAGTTAAAAGTCTAATTTTCCATAGAATTATGTTTGTCTATTTTATAGAAAATGTCTGCTGAATGGGGAAGGTTGGATCCATAAAGTAATATTAACCCTATTTCACTATACTAAGTATGTGATAGATTTAAAAATCATAATAGTTCTCCCTTTTAGTCCAATGACTCTTTCAGTCTTTGCAATTTTAATAGCTCGGCCTCGGTTTCTCGTAAAAATTGTTATTATCTAATCTTAGCACAATATTATTTTGTTCTATTTATTTTATTCACATATTACATATATATTAGTCATCTATCATTTCTAAAAGTCATATTTTTACAAATTGATTTCAGTTTTTGTAAAACAAAAATTTAAAATTAAATAATTACTCAATTACTTTTAATTTGCTTAATTTAAAATCCAGTTACCCATTACACTAATACGATGTAGTTATTCTTCTTAACGGGAGCAGAGGTTCCATTAATGTTTAAAAACATTTTTAATCGCTAGATAATTTATCAAGATATTTAAGCGCGGAATTATTAATGAGTGGTAGAATTTTTACGGGATCAATAAAACGGCATCTATCATACGTAAAATTTGTAAATAAAACTGTAGCAAAAGGCAGTTTTAATAAATGACTTGCAATAAATCTTCTCCCTTAAGGACGCTTTCTAATTTATCATTACGTTTAAGTGGAAACTTCTTTAATCAGTCTATGTTGTTTTTGGTACAGTTTAGATATCCCACGCAAACTCGAGCCTATTTGAAAGTCAAATCATAGCATTTGTTTTCAGTGACATAATATATTCCTTGAAAATAATTCTAAATATTCTGCTTTTAGTTAAAAGATGGAGTCGAAGATAGGTTCATGTATTTCTTTTTAAAAAATCCATCAGTTGTTGACATAAATTGATAATCTTTTTGTTTTCATAAATATATTTATTATTATTTTGTTAAAATTGCTTCAATTTCCATTTAATTAATTAAATCAAAATATTACCTATGTTTTAAACTGGAAAAGTTTCATATTATAAAAGTTTTAAATAATTAAATAAATTATTCAATATTAAAAAAATGTAATATTGACGATTCTATTCTTTAAAATATCATGATATATTTGCAAAAAACACCAAATGGCAGTATTTTAAAGCTAATTCAAAGTATTCCTCAAAACTTATTTTAAATCGGTAATTTATAATTGACAATTTTTTTGTGATGAGCTTAAAACATGACAATACTAATAAAAAATTATATATTTAAGTGCAAACTACCAGTGAAACAATGGGAACAATTTTTAATGGAGTACCTGGGTATGATCTGTAGAATGATTTTAACTCTAATTAATTAGCTAAACTGTAAGTTTTATTTTAACATTTAAAATTGATTCATTGTATTTCATTATTCATTTATTGAATTATTTTAATGCATCATATATAATTTCAGTGTACCAATAGACCCAGTCTGGTGTAATAAAAAGGAAATGAAAATACAAATATAAAAATACAAATAGAGTTCAAACATTGAAAATATTATTATTTACATCATTATTGTGACTGAAGCCTTCTTTCATATAATGCAGATGCCAAAAATCATTTATTATTCAAATAATGATTTTTTTTTATTTCGTTCGAATTATTAATTGAAGGAAATACTCCCAAATAAAAATTGCAAGACCTAATTTTATTGATATTTTTGAAATTCAGTGAATTTCGGGAGTTTATTTTATTTATTAAATTGGCTGATTGTTTTTCTAAAATTATTTCCAAAAAAGTAAGACTAAAAAATATAAATAGAACATTATTACAGGATGCAAATATACATCAATGCAGAGTCTCCGCTAACCTCTGTAGTCACCCCCCCCCCCAAAAAAATAGATGTGTTTGTGATGATATAATATTCACTACCCGGTAGCATTTTATATTAAAAACTTAAAGAACCAAATTTTTTTTTTAAATTCATACAAAAGTTTCTAGCAAGAAATCAGAAAAAATATAGTTCCATAAAATAAAGGATATGTGTGTGTGTGGGTGCATACTTGAGAAAAAATGAAAATGGAAATGAAATCGAAAAAAAGTTGATATTATCCCTGTCCCATTGCAATATACGTCTTAGTATTACACCATGCTTCAATTTGTGTGCATATATATATATATATATATATATATGCACACATGCAAAATCTTCAACCGTTTGAAAAAAGCTCTGAACATATAAATTTTTTTTGTAAGTATGAGAGAAATTATTTTAAGATATATGAAACATTCTTCAAAGCACGCAGAGAGTACTTATAAAAAGCAAACATTTCGGTTTTTTGTGTTCCATAATTATAAAATAAAAAAAATGTGAAATCTTTAAAATTGAAAATTAAAATAAATTTCTTCCATTTTCGCATTCTGTTAAGTATTGTGCTTAGTTATCTGTAATAGAAAATGTGCCTTTTTTGAACATTTGAGGCACAAAAATTGACCGCTTAAGGAGTTAACATATAAAAAAATGCGGTAGGTATTTTTATATTTAGATATCATACTTTTAAAGAACATCTTCGACAGAATATTTATCTATATGCTAAGGTCTTACGAAAAAAATGTTCATCATACGTCACATGTTCATCAACAAAGAATATTTAACATTACTAAAGCAATTTTATTGAACATAGGCTCATCTTTATTTCCAAACGTAGAAAAAAAGTATTGAAGTAGCGCCATCACATCATGCATAGTGTGCAGATGACAAATACATTCCCGCTTCATCCAATACCAACATCTTTTTGTGCAGTTTTTTGCTCAGAGATGTCCATCTTCTATCCAATAATATCTAACAACGAAAAATTCTTTATCTTTTTCAGCAATAGACGTGCTCCATTTCCCTTTTTAGAATTCTGTTGGTGTCTGATGTAGTACTTATTTATATTTTGCGTTTATTTTGATGAACGCCGAAAGGAAGGATTTTGTAACTGCACGAAATTTGGTCTTAAAGCCTAAGCTGAACATATATTTGGGAAAATGCAGCTTTGCGAAACGAACAAATCTAAGGAATTCTTCTATTAAATTCTCCTGGAAAAAGGAATTTTAAAAATATTGAGAAATATTTTGCAATGTAAATTCCAATTAAATCAGTACTATATTGAATAATTTGAAAACAATTGAGCTAAAAAACACATAGTAATATTTTTCCATAATGTATTTATTTGTATCAATGTATTGTATAGGCAATAAAACAAGAAAATTGTAATATTCTGGAGCAAAACAGTTTTACGTTTATGTTGTTTTTCAAAAAAAAAAACTTATATTAAAGTAAAAAAAATAATTGAAGTAAAATTAATGTCAGATCAATTGCTATTATTGTTCTAAATTACTTTTATTTTCATTGTAAGCTATATGGTAAAACAATATTTAAGAAGACATGAAGGATAGCATGTGAATAAAACAGTATTTGGTTTGAATAACATCAAACTTATTTTCTGTATATATAATATCTTCCTTACATTTTTAAAAATATATCTCTGTAATTTCATGTAGTATGTAGATGCGTTTGCTTTACACTACATACCTTGCATTAGAGCAGGGTCCAACCTTATATCTGTAGTATATCAAACCAGAATACCGAAGTGATTCAGTGTGCCATGCAGTAGGAAATATTTAAAACAATTCGATTCCCACGGCTATGTATCCAGAGTTAGGAAATAGAGGTCAAAAATACACACTTTTTTTAAGAGTTTTACTACATATTAATATAATGCATTATATAAAGATATTTCTCAACATAAAGAAGCAACATAAAAGCTAACTATTTCGTCAATATAAATAAAAAATTAAAATTGTACATATATCATGTATTTTTTAAGAATATTTATTAAAATAAAAAATAATCATAAGTATAAGTATTCCTGCAGTATCGTAAAATTAAAAGAATTAAAACTTTAAAGCGAACCTTGTTTCTTCAAAGCTCTACCTAATACAGCAATATTGGGTATATAATTTGTAATTTCCATTTTGGCACATGATTCGCAATATTAAGTTCTTAAGCAATTTAGTGGAGTCAAAATACATTTCATATGGGAAAAAAATTTGTTCACATAGACATGTAGAACAAAAGGCGGAAAACAGAGCAAATGCAACTTTCTTCAAACATTTAAAATGCTCTGGAAATGAAGTATAGTAGTGTAAAATAGCTGTCGCTTTATCAATAGAGTTATCTTCAGATCTTAACATAAATTCATAAATTTTGAAGAAGTTTGCAATGAATGATGCTTAATTTTATAATAATTACGCAATAGTTTTGATTTGAATTGAATATTTACCGCTAAAGAATCACATTTAAAAAAGAAGATTTTTTTGCTTAAATTACACACACTACGCGCAAGCATATTCAGCAGAATCGTCTTATAGCAAAAAATTGAAAATGAGATGCAGTCTTTAAGTGTGAGGCATAAAGTGGAGAGCCAGAGATATATAAGTTGATCTCATAACTTTCTAGCTTGCCACTGAAAATTGCTCGATGTTTCACATGTGGCACACGTGCTATGGAGTGCAAAGACCTACATTAGAATTGTACATTGGTATATGGTAACTATAATATTGCTATTTAACGAGATGTGATGTAAGAATAGGTGGAAGAAGAGTCTGATGGTAATATGTAATAATAAATTGAAAGAATAAATGTTTTGATCAATATCAGCATGTTAGAGAGATAAAAATTCGACATAAGATCTCAAGTCTATTAACAGATGCCCATGCCAGGATTTCTCCAGACATTAGAACCTGCACTACCTCGCTTTAGAGCTGTCTAATAAAATTAAGTGAATACTTATTATTTTGAATTGGGTTCGACGGTTGATTTGGCTCCTAATACATATTTACCTCGATAATTCCTGAGATATATAACACTTATTAGTTTTAACGCTGATGATCATTCATTTCACAATAATAGTACAAATTCCGGTTTATCTCAAAAATAAAATGGAGTAAATAATTAGGTTTATTTATTTAATTTTAAGGGGACATTCGACTATTTTCATTAAAAAAAATATTTGATTTCATAATTTCTACAGTTTTCTTTTTTGCTCAAAACCTAGGTATATGCATTATGTAAAACAGTTTTTATGCACAAAATACTAACCATTTAATTATTTAAGAAAACGTTTTAAAATTTATGAAGGGATTTGTGAAAAGGCTACTCCTCCTACAATAATTGAAGTACACACATGGAATTTGATTTACAAATACTTAAAGAGCTATGCATAGCAAAATTTGGTATGGTTTTCTTACTAGCATGATTGATATGCATAAAATTCTTGTTGAAAAATCCTTAAGGGGGAAGGTTCATGAAACAGGATCTGTATCTCAGTAATGTTAAAAATAGGTATATTTAAGGAATATTTATAAACATTCTCTCTATTGAATAAAAATTTCCAATTTTTTTACTGTGAATATTCTTTAAACCATAATACATACTTTAATCAGAGATTTTATGGATAGGATATCTAGTTATTTTTTAAAAAAATATTTTTTGCACAAATCTGTTTTTTTTTAAACATTGAAATTTCATGATGTTTAATGCTATAAATTAAGTCAGAATATTTTTTTGAAAAAGTCCCTCGATTAAAGTATGTATTGGAGTGTAATTATTAATTATGCAAAGTAATAAGGTGTTAAATGCAGTAGTTTAGGAAAAATGTTCCTTATATGGTAAAAATGTTAGTTTTGAGAAAAATGGATTTTAGTAATGGATTTAGTAGACTTTGACGGGTGGTAAAACATTTTCAAAAAATTCTTAAAAATACTTCTACTGCACGTAGAATGATAAGTTTTGCACCATTGGAAGCGTAGAAATTCATATTTTATTAAAATGGGAAAAGTGAAAAATGTGTTTGGGGCCGAAATTCATGAACCTACCCCTTAAATAATGATTAAATTCTAAAGTTTACTATTTTTTTAAAAAAGAAGTATTGCTTTGATTCAAAAATGCATAACAACTTTTGTTACGTGTACTATTAGCAATAGGTAAGAAAAAGATCGCAGCAGTTGGCACAATAGAAAAAAGATATTAGAATTTTAAATAAAAATAAATGAGCTTTTTTTTTCTTTCTAAAATAAAGCCGTTTAAAGTTTTTATTTCTCATTGAAATTTGAACAAAAAAGGGCACAAGAGTCCGCATAACTGAAAGTTTTTAACTTTTAGAGTTTTAGAGCTTTCAAATTGATTGATGTTATAGAAAATTAGGCAAATGATAATTTAGGCTAAAAAAGATTTTGCTAAATTGTTGACGGATTTTTTTTAATTGAATCGTAATGTGCCCCATTAAGGTCGCATTTCAAACTACATTAAACCAATTGATGATGGATCTTGTAATTTTAACCTCGAACGATGTACAAGGACGACACCTATCTGACATATCTTCTACACCTCACCAGTGTGACGACCGTTAAATTCGATAGATTAAAGTTTATCTGCCATTTTTCTTAAATGACATCAAAATTCAAAACTTCAACTTGATATTAGTATAGAGAAGTATTATGCTATCCTTTTAGGATTTAAAAACTATCTTGTTTTTTAGAGAATATGATTTTTTTTATCTAAAGCCTAATTGATACATTTAAATAGTTAACACCCTAAGATTTAAATTCAAAACTTTTGTTACATTTTTAATCAAACATTAATCTCTAAAAACACAGCAATTAACATCAACATCAAATTTTCACTTTTGCTTAGATAATAATGCATAAATATGCTAGTTTTCCTTGCTCCAAAAATTGTGTTAAACTGAAAACTATATAAGAACTTCATGTTTATTTATTTTTATTCAAAATTGCAATATAATATAAATACAAAAATTATGCCTTAAGCTCATCATCCATTTTTTTATTAAAAAATTGCCATGCATTATAAACTTCAGGGAAATAAATGTACTAGTAATCTTAGAATTCAAAAAGTATTTACACTACAATGCACTTTCCTAATGTAAACTTCTTAGTATGCAATTTTCATTATAAAAAAATGTGCTCTTATCTTACAAAAGATAAGTAAGTTTTCTAAGCATAAACTTATTCTAGAAATAAACTTCTCCGGTTTTATCTTTTCGAAGTTAAGAATAAAAAGGGTGATGGGAAAAGAACGATCTGCTGAAGAAGATCAAAAAAGAAAAAAGCAAAGAAAAAATCTGATATCTGTCAAGGGTTCTGACAGCTGTTTTTGACGTATATCTTCTAACCGAATTTGACGCAAGCGAATCTGCATGTTCCAACCAATTGTATTCTAGTTCGCATGATTTTCTGCGAATGGGAAATGAACTGTGCGTCGAGAAGTGACAAATGGGAAAGCGATGAAAGGTGTTGTTCAGTGAAAAACAAATCAGTACATTTTCGATGGTATATCGCTTACATTTAAATTTTCTTATATGATCTTTATCTCACAAAGAACTTAAAAATCGAACTGTGAAATCACAATAAACGCGACAAAAAGTATTACATCTCTTTTGAATATTATTTGTAATTTCTATTTTTAAAAGAATGCAGAAATGATTGTCCTAAAGTTTGTTGAAACATAAACAAGCGTTTGAGATTATATATATATTCTAGCGTATGCTGTTGCTCATAACCATTGACGATTGAAAAATCCTGGAAAATTCTTTTACCTTTTAATTTAGACAAGGACTTTTTTCCATTCATATATGAAAACAAAATAATTCGAAATAATAAGATTTAAAAATAGTTTATTAAAGGGAAAAAGTATCTATTAATAAATTTGTGTTTAACTTCGGTACAAATCTATTAGAAAAAAGGGGGGTTTTTTTGCAAATATTTAAATCATTTTAGCAAAATTAGACAAATAGGGGCATTGAAAATTAAAACTATAAATGTGATTTATCATAAACTTTTAAAAATCTTCTTAAGGCGATATGGTACCCTAAAAATCATTAAACTGTCGAAAAAATTTTATTGGCTTATTTGATACCCCGAATCTTTATAAATATGCTTGCAAAATTTCAAAGTTTTACCTGCATTTTTCATTAAGTAATGGAGCAATGTTTGATGCTAAACAGTAACTACCACGCCTACATTTCAGATTATCTGCTAGAAAAGAGCCTGATAAAAAATGAATTAATTATTTTTCTAATGCGCATCAATGAGATTGACATTATATATGCAGTAGAAAATCATTTTAAGAAAGAATTGTGCAATTCATGCAAAAATTCTAGTTTGTGAATTATTTACTGGAAGATCATATGGATTTGGCCAAGATTTAAAAGTTGTGCGTGCTTTTTATGATATTATTATGAATGAAATTAAAACTTCAAAACGGATTCTCCCAAAGCACAAGTACTAAATCTCATTTTGATAACTCAGATAATTAAAAATCTAATTCGCAAGAATAGAAAAACTCTCCCATTTTTATATATTTGTTTTTGGTGATATATATATATATATATATCCCATGTGTGCGAGATTCAACACTTTTATTATTAAAATATTTTAAGATATTTATTTAAACAAATGCACATATACAGTTCTTAGATTTTGATGTATTTTACCTATAAATTGTTATTTGATTTTGCTTTTATTCGTGTACAATATTTAACATGCGAAGGCTTTTAAAATCATGGAAATAAAAAATAAAGGCATAAACATCTTTTGTACATGTGCATTAGCTCTGAAGTGTGTGTATTTATTTTTTTATAATAATTAAGATAAATTTTTTGAAATATTGATCTTTCTTTTTTTATATATATTCATTACGCAGTATACTGTTTAATTGTTCTACATTTGTGCAATTTTTTATGGTAAGTAGTTTTAAATAAGCTAATTAACATTTCATAAAAGTTTCAGACTATTTGATGAATATTATATCATGCTATTCATGGAATGAAAACTTCAAACTCATATTTCTCCATGTTGAATTTTTGTACACTACAAAACCCTAAGGTTTTTTTGATAATTGAAGTATGGGTTTGAAATTTTTTATACATGTTCTGAAATGTATGTTTTGTAAAACTGTGCATGGAATTAGCTCTAACATGTTTAGTACTTTTTCTAAAAAATTTCAAAATCAAAATTAATGTTTTTTGGGAATTTTTGGAAGTTTAACTATAAAAAAATTAATAAAAATTAAAGATCAGCAGCAGAATAAAACCCATACGCAGTTTTATGTAGTATATTATAAGGTACTTGGAAAAAAATTTTGAAAGAAAAGAGACATATTTAAAAAAGCCTTAAAGATTTAAAAAATGCTTAAAAAAGCTAAAAAAATTTAAATTTTACAAACATTTTGCAACAAATATAAAATTTTTTGTATGGAATTATGATTAAATATTAACCTTTATAAAATACAATTAAAACTAAATATCAAATATTAAAAATAAAAAAAATTGTGAAGCTGGTACCATATCGCCTTAAGCCATCGTATTCAAATATGAATTCAAAATGAGATTCTATTGTACTTTTTCGAACAAAAAACTTATTAAAATTTTAGAAAAAAAACTTTTTTTTTGCAATCAGGCTAGTTAAAAGGAACTACGTTTTGGAATTAGGATTCTGAATACAGCCAAATCTATAATAGGAGCACCTCATTAAAAAGTTTAAATTTATGAAAAAGTAATGGAAAAAAATTTTCAGCATAAGCCAACGTTTCTCAAACTGGGAGGGGGGGGTTACGAGTTGGGCGCGAGCAATTTGAAAAGTCGAAAACAAAAGATTATTTAAGAAAATCATTAATATATGAAAAAGTAAACAAACAAAATACATTCTGACATAATAAAAAATAAAGTACGCATTTACACTGATCCAAAACACTAATAGATGTATGAGTACTCACAGTGTATTTTACAATTAATTTAACAATACTAAATTAAGAACAAGTTTATAAAAATTGCCAGTGACCCCATGTATGTGTGGTATTGTTATATAAAAAATAATATCCAAAAATCAGTATTTATCTTGATAATTTCTATGGTTTATAATTAATCCCTTAACTACCGGTTAAAATTTACGTAAATCGCTTCCCAAACGTTTTCCACATAGGCCCACGTATGTGATGTATGGGTGGGAGAAAAGGAATAAATTATTAGCAAACGCTTCGCTAACACACTGTAAAAGTCTTTTTATTGCATTCCAAAGCCTTCGAAATAATTTTATTGAGAGCAATGCACAGAAAAAATTGTACTTCGGATAGACGTACATATATGTCCTTGGCAATTATCGTTTTTGATAGCGAGGCGTTTATATACGTAAATGGCACGAAAGAGATTGGAGTCGTGTTGTAGCTATAGCGTCAAAGTATAGTATTATTGAATTCTATACATTGTTATTGTACGGAGGGGGGCGCGATAAAAATTATGACCATGATTTATTATCCATGATTTTACACGCAATCAAGGAAGATATGTATTCGCAGGAAGATATGTATTCAATTTGATTTAACTTTCTGTGAATTGCTAAGACTTTTACAACACTTGATACAATTTTTTAGTATTTTTATTTATTTATTGTGATTTTGGATAACATTTTAATATTTTACTGAATTTCTACACTAATGGAGCCTTCCTAGTAGTATTGCAAACTTAACAGTTTCATCACATTTCAATTTCATTGTAGTCTGGTAATATCATATATTGCAATAATGGTGGCATATGAAAGCATCATGAAGCCCTTTAAGAAAAAATATCTGCTGACAAAAACAATTTTCGCCTACAAAAGGAATATAGTAAATGTAGACATGTAAGCAGCCATTCAGTAAATGCCATCTTTGGCAGCAGATGCTTTAAACATTCTTTCTAAATCACATGGATGTTACAGAAATGAAAACAATTTTCTAATACTCACAAAATCAGATGGCTGCTGAATGTCATTTATTTAGGAAAAAAGCATAATATACAAGAAAGGTGTGTTTATATGAACGCATGGAAAATTCGAATTATGAATTTTAACGTTATTTTAGAAGCCATACCAATGTACGAATACAAAGATCGTATATATATATATATAATACAAAGTTCTTAAAAGCCAAAATAATAGTCGATTTTATGATCCTTTTGCCTCGTTGAAAGTGTTGTTGTTAAAATAAACGAATACAAATTATAACTTTAATTATCAGTTGAAAAAAACGTACAATCTATTTTATTGCTTCAAAGAGGACTACATTATGATATTAAAAGGTATTATTCACATATTTAACGTATTTGATAAAATTCAATTTTTTTAAAATTTTTGATGTTATTTTTTTTTTAATTTTCTAATTCCTCTCTGCTCAAGAAGAAAATTATAATTTCAAATTATATTAAGTTTTCCTTAAAAAATTCCTATTTCCAAAGGAGGGAGTTGGAAGTATTGTACAGTTATAAAAACATAAAAAATTGGAAAATGACAATAAGCGGAATATGAATTATTAAATAAAGTTTATATTGAATAGTTTATGTTGTAAATGAATTTTTGTGAAGCTAAGTTAATGCTAACATTTCAAACAATTTTAGATGTACAAATACCACTATAACAAAATCTTTAAATGCAAAATTTAATGCAATTTCTTGTAATACAGTCCAGAAAAAATTTAATTTTGAAATTATGATGGACAGAAATGGTAGCCAAATCTTATGGGGCCGTATGCTATTTACAATTGTTTATTATCGATCTGTTTAACCATTCAGTGTTAAAAGCGTTAAAATAAAAGAATCTTTTGTGCAAACTGATTTTTTTTCGTGGCTATGAAAAATTTAAGATTGGATTCCCAAAAAATGTTAAACATAGGTTATTTACTTCGTTTACTTCCGAACTATCTAAACATGCAATTTCCATAATGGCACAATTTAATTGAAGTAATTAATTAATTATGGGTAGCTGAATTAAGCCATTTGCTTCAATTTAAGTGATAAAACTTATGAGAATTTTATCTATGGCTAAGAGGAAATTTGAAAAATTATTTAGCATATCTCACTTATTTGCTGACCCCTAACAATAGATCTATACATTTAAAACTTGTCACGCGTAGACACTAAAAGAATAATGTTGTTCTCTAACTACTGTTGATCTTTCTTCGTCTGCCACATTATATATCGGTCTTTTTGGATGATAGTATTTCTAGGGTGGCACTCAGTAACTAGCTCATATGAATTTTTTTTTATGGCAGCATTCATCTTCCTTCGATTGGTATCAAATACCAGCCATAATTTCCGTTATATTAAGTTACTCAAATGATTTCTTCTCCACCACAAATATGTTTACATTTCCTTTAGAGGTGCCACGAATCTATTTCATACAGCCTTCCCCTCTTTCTTTGAATAAAGTAATATATACATTTTCCAGGGAGCAAATGCAATAAGCATTTTAGTATAAAAAATGATTCCCTGGTTTTATGAACCAAATCCACATCAAAACATAAATTTTTCATTAAAATAAATACTATTTCAAGCATGCGTACTTATTAAACCCTTAATTACATCCGGTGTATATATTCATCAATTCAACCTGTACGTTAAGTGTTCCGGACGCATGTATACGTCTTTGCAAAATTCAATCATTTTCTATGCGCTGTTATCGGGAAAACTATTCCGAAGTCTTTGTAATTCGATAAAATGATCGTGACAGTGTTTGTAAAGGATTTACTTATTTCAGAGAAAACTTTTATTATTTGTGTGTCATTTCTTTTCCCCTTAAAAGATAAACGATGGCACTGGGGACTGATTCATGTAACTTTGAATCGGCAGTTAAGGGGTTAAAAAATTACCAGCTTTATATCATAATTTCAAGAATTACATATAGCAAAATTAAACGAGTGGCCATGGTGGCAAACTCGTGAGAGCAGAGTTGTCGAATCACGAGTTTGAAACTTATGAACGACTGAATACCC